>JAAAKD020075565.1:0-155807 GCA_010014825.2 Danaus melanippus | reverse complement strand
ACTATCAAAACGAAAGCTTAATGCCTCCAAAAACCAAGGGTTTAACCCGATAAAAACCGAACTGATTGCAGCTAGCCATTTGATTTTTGTCTTGCCAAAAAAAATATACAGCACAAGAATGCTAGTTAGGGATAAAATACCCGCTGAAATGATGGACGAGGTCAATCCAGTGTCTGTTAAATGGCGACTTCCTTGAATAGTCACTGCAAATAGTTCACTTAAAAATCGTGAGTAATGGGCGTAAAATCCAGTATAGCCTTGTAATTGTCTCCCAATATCATCAATATAAGGGTAATTTGCCAAACTGATTACGGAAGCAACAAAGCTATAGATGAATAAAATAATAAAAAAAGGATACCTGTTTTCACTTAAAAACCAATAAAAATTAGATTTATTAAAAGAATAATTTGTCTTTTTCATAACTTTCTCTCCCAATACACATATAGATTTATACAAAGTATACAATTTCTTATTTTATATCATAAGGACATAAAAAGATACCTTAAATTATAGTGACACCAAGTTATACAACCCCAAAACGATTCAAAAATCGAACAATAGAAAATCGGGAGTGAAACTGGCAGCAAAAAAAAATCCAATGCCCAGATGAGGTAAAAAAAGCTATCGCTGCGTGGGCAACTGGGCGACTGAAGTAACGCGTATAGCTAGACTAAAAGCAGCAGATATGATCCATCAGCGGTGCAAAGAGAAGGCAATATGTTGTTTTTAAAATCCTTGAACCGCTCATGATTTAAGTCGCGAGTATTCTATTGTTTATTGAACTGTCTCAGAAAATAAGATAAAATAAACCTACTAAAAAGTTTTTTTTAACCTACTTAAAAGCCCTGTCCTTAGTTGGATAGGGCTTTTTTGCGTTTTTTAGAAACCCAGTTTTCTTAGTGATTCGTCTGGATTCACCACTTCAAACTTTCTTACAACCAGTTGCGTTTTCCTATTAAATCGGCCAGTGACCTTTACATTGAATTTTTCTTCTGGAAGCATGAGTATTTTATTCACAATTTCTGGAATAGCCGAGAGACAGCTTAATTCTAGATTTGGCAAAACAACTGTAAATCTTACCATCAGAGGATCGTTGTTTGTCACTCGAATTTTGTCTAAAAGACCAACAAACATTTCCATACCATACACCCGCTTTTTATTTTATTGTACCAGAAAATAAAATCAATAACGTAAATCTTGCCACAATTTTGCCACAAAAAAATGTGAAACTAGGCATATAAAAGGGAACGCACATTTCTCTATCCGCCTTTAAATACTGGTATATAAGCGTTTGTGTTCACGTGGTAATATGGAAAAATAAGATATATTGATGGAGCATGAGTTGAGTGCGTTTTATGACATTACCCATGGCGTAGGCTTAGCGATCCTGACCCCACGCTGGATGCTTCATGTATTGAATGAAGAAACGGCGCCGAAATTTGCGCGTTTTGCCAGAGAAGTCTTTGGTGTCCAAGAAGCAGTGCCAGAATTAGCTGCCCGAATGGGGATTCAAAAACTGTATGACTTTTTTGCTTCTTGCGATATTCCGATGACTTTGCCAGAAGTGGGGATCGCCGATGACACTCATTTTGCTGAAATGGCGGCTCAAGCAGTTCAATTCAGCTCTATTGCAACAAATGCCTATGTACCGCTACAAGAAGAAGACGTGATCGCAATCTACCAAGATTCCTTGACTCCTTCAACCTATCTTTAATCATTAAACAGACCGTTCCTGCGACTTGGTTGTCGCGGAGCGGTCTGTTTATTTACCCTTCAGAAGAAAAAGCCAAACGGGTCATTAGCTGATCTGCAATCAAGGCGTGTCCAGCAGGAGTGGGGTGCACACCGTCATCGCCTGTCAGAGCCTGTGGGGAGCTAGCAACGGCTGCTTCGGCAAACAAGCCATCCAGCGGCAGCAGCTGACAATGAAAGGCGGCAGCTAAGCGACGAACGATTTGGATTTTCGGATCAAGATCGATGCGCCAGGTTTGGCGATCTTCAGGATATGGCAAAACAAAAGGTTCCAGTAAGAAAATCCGTGTGATCCCCTGTTGGGTCACTTGTTCCAGAATTTGACGGTAGGTTGCCTCAAAGGATGTTGCGGCCTCTTCTGAACCAAAATCGGGACCACCGGCATTGTGCCACGTGTCGTTGATCCCAATCATAAAGACCAGAACGTCAGGCGCTAATTGGAGGCAATCTTCTTGGAGACGGGCTAAGACATCGGCAGCTTTGTTGCCGCCGATCCCCCGATTATAAAAGGTAAATCCTGCAGTGGGGAATGTTTCTGCCAGCTGATCGGCAACGAGACGGGCAAACCCATGTCCTAAATCGTGGGGATCTTGGCGATCACGATCGCAATCTGTGATGCTGTCACCTAAAAATAAAACGGTATCATTTTTGACTAGTTTCATAATAAGCTCCTTTCGAGTACGCCCTCAATTATAAGAGAGGGGGGAGGAAATGCCAATAAAAAAACTGCCCCTTTTTTAAAAAGGGCAGCGATAAGCGAGGCTTATAAGTAGTATTTTTTCGCAACAGTCAAATCATCGTTCAATTCATAAACAAGTGGTTGACCAGTTGGGATCTCAAGATCCATGATATCTTCGTCAGAAATACCTTCGATATGTTTTGCTAATGCGCGTAGAGAGTTTCCGTGAGCCGCAACTAAGACAGTTTTGTCGTCTTTTAATGCGGGGGCAATTTCATCTTGCCAGAAAGGCAATGCACGTTCCAAAGTAACTTTTAAGTTTTCGCCACCAGGTACGTCGCGAGGGTCAAGCATTGCATAACGACGGTCGTTTGCAGCAGAACCTTCATCTGAAGCTTCCATCAATGGAGGTAAAACATCGTAAGAACGACGCCAGATGTGTACTTGTTCGTCACCGTATTTTTCAGCAGTTTCTTTTTTATTTAAACCTTGTAATTTACCGTAATGACGTTCGTTTAAGCGCCATGATTTGATCGTTGGTACCCAAAGTTGATCAGAATATTCTAAAATGTAATTACAAGTTTTGATGGCACGAGTTAAAACAGATGTGTAAGCAACGTCAAATTCGATGCCTGCTTCTTTGATTTTACGTCCGCCTTCGATTGCTTCTTCGACACCTTCTGGCGCTAGATCAACATCAGCCCAACCGGTAAACTGGTTTAATTTGTTCCATTCGCTTAGTCCATGACGAGAAAATACTAATTTTGGCATGTAAAACTCTCCTTTAGATATTCGATATTTTTCTGAAATTTTCAATTCCGTATTTATTGTACACTCTTTCTCAAAGAATTTCCATGGTTTTGGAGGAAAAGCTGGGGAAAACGCCATTCTTAAGGAAAAACAAATGAGGATCTTTAAAAAACGGACCGCTTTTGTTTTATGCTGTTCTAGGAGAGTCGACAACTATGAACGTAACTTGCGCCATTCTTCTTCGGATAATTTTATGTATTTGTAGCAGGTACCTACAGAAACACCGCATTTCTCAGAAATATATTGAATCGTTTCTTTTTTCTCGTAGTACAAATGACGGATTTTCTTGATCGTCTTCGGATCGATCTTCGGACGACCGCCAATTTTGCCTTTTTTGCGGGCTTTGTTTAAGCCGACTAGCGTGCGCTCTTTGATCAATGAGCGTTCCATGATCGCAAGTCCTTCCATCAAATTGAAGTATACTTCACCCATCGGTTCACGCGTGTCGATGTTTTCTGCTAACGAAACCAAATGTAGTTCTCGCTGCTTTAATAGATCAGTAAGCTCGGTCAGCTGTCTGGTCGTTTTTCCTAAACGATGCAGTTCCGTAACAACTAAAGTGTCGCCGGGCTGCATCTGGGCCACCACTGACTCCAATGAATGATTTTCTTCACTTTCTTCCAAGCTATAGGTTTCGTGGAAATAGTCATTACAACCGAATTCCTTAAGTTTGTTTATTTGTTCACTTGTGGAGTTATCGGTAATCGTTGAGCGAGCATAACCTATGATTTTCATAAAACCCTCCTACCTTTCCCTTTTTATTGAATGTATCATAATTACTTCTTAAATGATAGGGTAATTTGCACAAAAAAGCATAAAAACAAGTATGATTGAAGATAAATAACAAAAAAGAAGAAGCGGCGAGGCTTCTTCTTTTTTGTTATTCTTAGCGGACCTGCTTTGTACTTGGTCCTGTAGGTAGACCAATGATGATGGTGTGAACCATATCCAAAAACAAACCGTGTTCCACCACGCCGACCGTAGCATCTAATTCTTGTGCCAATTCGTTAGGTGCTGTGATGGTTTCTAGATGGAGATCGATGATGTAATTGCCACAATCTGTTTTCAATGGTTCGCCTTCTTCATTTAAACGTAGTTTTGGACGATAGTTTTTCTTATCGAAAAGACGTAGCAGTTGTTGACTACCATAAGGAATCACTTCCACTGGAAGGGGAAAGGCACCAAGTGTCTCGACCATTTTGGATTCATCGACGATCCACAAGACTTTCTTGGAGTTAGACGCCACGATTTTTTCAAACAAAAGAGCCGCACCGCCCCCTTTGATCCCATGGTAATCCTGGCTGATCTCATCTGCACCGTCGATTGTAAGATCCACAGCATCCACTTCATCAATGGTGCGAATCGGGATGCCTAGCCCCTCTGCTTGTCTTTTCGATGCCCAAGAAGTGGGGACACCAGTGATCGATAGACCCTCTTCTTTTACACGTCGACCCAGTTCTTCAATCATGTAGTAGGCTGTTGAGCCAGTGCCCAAACCAACCACCATGCCGTTTTTTACATAACCAGCCGCTTCAATGCCGACCATTTCTTTTAGGTTCATTTTCTTCCCGCCTTTTTTAATAGATGCTTTGTTTCTATTATATAGGAAGAAGTGTAAAAATTGCGGATTTTTTCGTAACAGATTTCTTTTGAAAAAAGCTCGGGAGGATACTTGACAGGTAAGAATAAGCATGATATTCTATCAAAGGTGCTTTATCTACAGGTCTCTCGTTGGAGACGTGCTGACTGTCTATCAAAGCATAGTTGATATGAATGCAGAGAATGCATTATTTTTTATCGCAAAAAAAGAACCACCTGGATGTGTGGGACTATAAAGCGAATCAAGGAAGGAGGACAACTAGGGATGCCTACAATTAATCAATTAGTACGTAAACCTCGTAAATCCAAGGTTGAAAAATCAAATTCACCAGCATTGAACAAAGGATATAACAGTTTCAAGAAAGCTCAAACGAATGTTAACTCACCTCAAAAGCGTGGGGTAGCTACTCGTGTGGGAACTATGACACCGAAAAAACCGAACTCAGCTCTACGTAAATATGCGCGTGTTCGTTTGTCAAACTTGATTGAAGTGACAGCTTATATTCCAGGTATCGGACACAACTTACAAGAACACAGCGTGGTCTTGTTACGTGGTGGACGTGTAAAAGACTTACCAGGGGTACGTTACCATATCGTTCGTGGTGCATTGGATACTGCCGGTGTTAACGATCGTAAACAATCTCGTTCTAAATATGGTACAAAACGTCCTAAAGCTTAATCTTTAAGACAAACAGATCAAATGAATCTTATTTAAATCAGAACTGATATCTCGGAAGGAGGAGTTACGGATGCCTCGTAAAGGTCCTGTTGCAAAACGTGATGTTTTACCAGATCCTATTTATAACTCAAAATTAGTAACTCGTTTGATCAACCGTGTAATGGTTGATGGTAAACGCGGTGTTGCTGCAAATATTATCTACAATGCTTTTGGCATTATCAAAGAATCTACAGGAAATGATCCATTGGAAGTTTTCGAACAAGCAATGAAAAACATTATGCCTGTATTGGAAGTTAAAGCTCGCCGTGTCGGTGGTTCTAACTACCAAGTACCAGTAGAAGTACGTCCTGAACGTCGTACAACTCTAGGTCTTCGTTGGGTGGTAAACTACGCTCGTTTGCGTGGCGAACACACAATGGAAGAACGTCTTGCAAAAGAAATCATGGATGCAGCAAACAACACTGGTGCTTCTGTGAAAAAACGCGAAGACACACACAAAATGGCGGAAGCCAACCGCGCATTTGCTCACTATCGTTGGTAAGATCCTCACTGCTTTTTATTGGAAGGTACTGAGACAACCTTAGCTTAAGTTAAGTAAGAATGAGAGGGGAACAACCTAGAATGGCAAGAGAATTTTCGCTAGAAAAAACTCGTAATATCGGGATCATGGCCCACGTTGACGCTGGTAAAACAACGACAACTGAACGTATCCTTTATTACACAGGTAAAATCCATAAAATTGGAGAAACACATGAAGGTGCTTCTCAAATGGACTGGATGGAACAAGAACAAGAACGTGGGATCACAATCACTTCTGCTGCGACAACTGCGCAATGGAAAGAAAACCGCGTAAATATCATCGACACACCAGGACACGTGGACTTCACAATCGAAGTGCAACGTTCATTGCGTGTACTTGATGGTGCTGTAACTGTGTTGGACTCACAATCAGGTGTAGAACCTCAAACAGAAACAGTTTGGCGTCAAGCGACAGACTACCGCGTACCACGTGTTGTATTCTGTAACAAAATGGACAAAATTGGTGCAGACTTCTTATACTCTGTATCAACTTTACATGATCGTTTACAAGCAAATGCTCACCCAATCCAATTACCAATTGGTGCGGAAGATGACTTTACTGGTATTATCGACTTAGTAAAAATGAAAGCTGAAATCTACACAAATGACTTAGGAACTGAAATCCAAGAGACTGAAATTCCTGAAGAATACGTAGAATTAGCTGAAGAATGGCGCGAAAAATTAATCGAAGCTGTTGCTGATACTGATGAAGAACTAATGATGAAATTCTTGGAAGGTGAAGAAATCACTGAAGAAGAATTGAAAGCTGGTATTCGTCAAGCAACATTGACTGTTGACTTTTTCCCTGTTCTTTGCGGATCTGCCTTTAAAAACAAAGGGGTTCAATTGATGTTGGATGCAGTCATCGACTACTTGCCTTCACCACTTGATGTTCCTGCGATTAAAGGGATCAATCCTAAAACAGACGAAGAAACTGATCGTCCGGCTGACGATGAAGCACCATTTGCTTCATTAGCATTTAAAGTAATGACTGACCCATTCGTAGGTCGTTTGACATTCTTCCGTGTGTATTCAGGTATCTTGAACTCTGGATCATACGTATTGAATGCTTCAAAAGGCAAACGCGAACGTATCGGTCGTATTCTACAAATGCACGCCAACACTCGTGCTGAAATCCAAACAGTATACTCAGGCGATATCGCCGCTGCTGTTGGTTTGAAAGACACAACAACTGGGGATACACTATGTGATGAAAAATCACCAGTAATCCTTGAATCAATCGAATTCCCAGAACCAGTTATCGAAGTCGCTGTTGAGCCTAAATCAAAAGCTGACCAAGATAAAATGGGGGTTGCTTTACAAAAACTTGCTGAAGAAGATCCATCATTCCGTGTGGAAACAAACGCTGAAACAGGCGAAACTGTTATCGCTGGTATGGGAGAACTTCACTTGGACGTCTTAGTTGACCGTATGCGTCGCGAATTTAAAGTTGAAGCAAACGTAGGTGCGCCTCAAGTTTCTTATCGTGAAACATTCCGTGCAGCAACACAAGCGGAAGGTAAATTTGTACGTCAGTCTGGTGGTAAAGGTCAATACGGTCACGTATGGGTCGAATTTACACCAAACGAAGAAGGTAAAGGCTTCGAATTCGAAAACGCGATTGTCGGTGGTGTGGTTCCTCGTGAATACATCCCAGCAGTTGAAAAAGGACTTGAAGACTCAATGGCGAACGGTGTCTTAGCCGGTTACCCATTAGTAGACATCAAAGCAAAACTTTATGATGGTTCATACCATGATGTCGATTCAAGTGAAACTGCCTTCCGTGTTGCAGCTTCTATGGCTTTACGTGCTGCAGCGAAGAAAGCAAACCCAGTAATTCTTGAACCAATGATGAAAGTAGTTATCACTGTACCAGAAGATTACTTAGGTGATGTTATGGGTCACGTAACTGCTCGTCGTGGACGCGTAGAAGGAATGGAAGCACACGGTAACTCACAAATCGTGAACGCAATCGTGCCATTAGCTGAAATGTTCGGTTACGCAACAACACTTCGTTCATCAACACAAGGTCGCGGTACGTTCATGATGACATTTGATCACTATGAAGATGTACCTAAATCTGTTCAAGAAGAAATCATCAAGAAAAACGGCGGCAAAGCTGAATAATTGATGGAAGTATAGGAAATTAAGTAAAAAGCTATATTTTTTTCTGAGTTTCGTGTACAATATTATCGATGATAAGGGATGGGGAGCTGCGGCTCCCTACCTATCAAATATAAAAAATAAACTGCATTTTTAGGAGGAACATTTTAAAATGGCAAAAGAAAAATTTGACCGTTCTAAACCCCACGTAAACATTGGTACGATCGGACACGTTGACCATGGTAAAACTACACTTACAGCTGCTATCACAACTGTATTATCTAAAAAAGGTTTGGCTCAAGCTTCAGCTTACGACCAAATCGATGGCGCTCCAGAAGAACGCGAACGCGGAATCACTATCTCAACTGCTCACGTTGAGTACGAAACTGAAGCACGTCACTATGCTCACGTTGACTGCCCAGGACACGCGGACTACGTTAAAAACATGATCACTGGTGCTGCTCAAATGGACGGCGCGATCTTAGTAGTATCTGCTGCTGATGGTCCTATGCCTCAAACACGTGAACACATCTTGTTATCACGTAACGTTGGTGTACCATACATCGTTGTTTTCTTAAACAAAATGGATATGGTTGATGACGAAGAATTACTAGAATTAGTTGAAATGGAAGTTCGTGACTTATTGTCAGAATATGACTTCCCAGGCGACGATGTTCCTGTAATCGCTGGTTCTGCTTTGAAAGCTCTTGAAGGCGATGCTTCATACGAAGAAAAAATCATGGAATTAATGGCTGCAGTTGACGAATACGTTCCAACTCCAGAACGTGACACTGACAAACCATTCATGATGCCAGTCGAAGACGTATTCTCAATCACTGGACGTGGTACTGTTGCTACAGGCCGTGTTGAACGTGGACAAGTTCGCGTTGGTGACGAAGTTGAAATCGTTGGTATTGCTGAAGAAACTGCTAAAACAACTGTAACTGGTGTTGAAATGTTCCGTAAATTGTTAGACTATGCTGAAGCAGGGGATAACATTGGTGCATTGCTACGTGGGGTTGCTCGTGAAGACATCCAACGTGGACAAGTATTAGCTAAAGCTGGTACAATCACACCTCATACAAAATTTAAAGCTGAAGTTTACGTTTTAACAAAAGAAGAAGGTGGACGTCACACACCATTCTTCACTAACTACCGTCCTCAGTTCTACTTCCGTACAACTGACGTAACTGGTGTTGTTGAATTACCAGAAGGAACTGAAATGGTTATGCCTGGTGATAACGTAACAATCGACGTTGAATTGATCCACCCAATCGCTATCGAAGACGGAACTCGTTTCTCAATTCGTGAAGGCGGACGTACTGTTGGTTCAGGCGTTGTAACTTCAATCCAAGCTTAATTTGATTGGTCGAAGAGCAAAAGCGTACGCGCTTTTGCTCTTTTTTTTTCGACTCTTGTAGAAAAAAAGCCGCTCTCACTAGCGTTGATGAATCCGTTAAGGTTCATCGAAGCTAAAGAGAGCGGTGCTTTTTATTTTATTAGTTTTTGCTTCTTCAAGAAGGCGTCAAATCCTTGGTCAGGGCGATTGCTGTAAAACCCAGCAAATTTTTCTGACCATGGTTTGGTCTCACGGGCTTCTCCAAAAGCAGTCATCGTTTGATCGTAGGCTTCGACCGCATCATAAGAATAGTCCTGGTAGTGGTTGTAATGAATGACCGCTTCTTCTGGCAAGCGAGGTTTGACCTTCATTTCTACGATTGGTTTACCGATGCTCAAGCCAGCCACAGGATAGACGTATTCCGGTAAGTGCAACAATTCAGCGATTTTGGCGCTGTCTTTGCGGACGCTACCGGAAATGACGGTGCCTAAGCCCAGTGATTCAGCAGCGATCGCACCGGATTGCAAAGCGATGCTGGCATCAGTGGTGGCGATCAATAATGGCTGATAGCCCTCATCGATTGGATAGGGGCTCTGTTTTTTGTCAGCAACTTTTTTGGTTCGGTTTAAATCTGCGAGAAACAGCAGAAAGAGCGAACTTGCTGCGATATGAGGATTGCCGGGATTCCATTCGACCATTTGTTGGCGGATCTGCGGGTCGTCGATCACCAGGATCGAATAGGCTTGCCCATTCATCCAGCTTGGTGCTTGACGAGCGGCAGTCAAAATCGCGGTTACTTGCTCTTGGCTCAAGCGATAGTCAGGGTCAAATTGTCGGTAAGTGCGGTGGTTGTGCAAAAGCTCAATGGTTTCGTTCATAGGTTTGCTCCTTTAACTGTTGGGTGATTTTTGTGAATCGTTCTTGAAATCGTGGTAAATCATCTTTAGCTAAGCGGGTATAGTTCAAACGCAAGCCATTCGTATCGTTACTGAAGAGAAAAGCAGGTGCTACTAAGCAATCGTTCGCCAAAAAGAGCGACCAATCTTTGCGAGTCAATGTGCGGTGACGCCAAGTCAACCACAGGTAAAGACCGCCTTTCGTCGACTGCCATTGCCAATCCTCCTGAAATGCCAGCAAGAGTTGATGTAGGTCTTGCTGGCGCTGGGCCATTTCTGTAAGCAGTGTCCGCTGCTGCTGGTGGTAATCAGAGGAGCGTAGGGCGATATTGGCAAGGACTTGCGGGAAGATCGTGGTATCGATCGCCATCCGTTTTTTCGCTTGGGCAAATTGGTCGGCTAACGCTTCTGGCACCAAAAGCCAGCCGATTTTGATTGATGACCCAAGTAATTTTGAAAGCGAGCCTAAATAAATGACGGTTTCGGGAGCCATGGATTTTAGCTTGGGCGGTACTTCCTCAAAAGCCAACTCGCTAAAAACATCATCCTCAATGATCGGTACTTGGTAGGTCTGGCAAAGGCGGATGATCGCTTGGCGCCGATGCTCACTCATAGTATGGCCCGTTGGGTTTTGGAAGGTGGGGTTCAGATAGACGAATTTGATCTTCTTTTCCTTCAGCACTTTCTCCAACGCGGCGGGTCGCATCCCTTCGCTATCTTGTTTGATCCCAATCAACTGGACATTCATCGTGGAAAACAAGGGGAGAGAGAACAAGAAAGAAGGATCCTCTGTCGCGATACAGTCCCCCGCTTGCAGCAGCACTTGCATTAGTAACGTAATTCCTTGTGTCGAACCGGCAGTAATTACTAGTTTTTGACCGCTAGTGGGCAAATTGAAGGAATCCGCAAGGTGCTGCAATAAGATTTCTTGCAGAGGCTCGTAACCAGTTGGCAAAATTTTGGGGCTTTCTTTGCGAATCTCTTCCCATGTAAAGGCAGGAAACGTGAAGTCGGGGATCAGATCGGCAGGTAGATCACCTGTATACAGATCCAGCACATCTTTTTCAGCACGTAAATGTTGGATTTGTTGAAGGTAAGGGTCTTGCTGCAAGTAAGGGCTGCTTAAAGACGAGCGTAAATAAGAAAGTGGGGTTTGGCGGTTCCCCCAGCGACCTTCTAACACACGAGAACCACTGCCTTGTTTTCGTTCGATCCATCCTAAGCTTTTCAATTCATCTAACGCTTTGACGACGGTGGAACGGTTGACGTCAAAAGTCTGAGCAAGGCTGCGCTCTGGTGGTAAACGATCCCCAGGCCCATAGGTTCCCGCTTGGATCTCCTCAATAAAATGGGTCACGATCTGCTGGTAAATCGGTTGTTTCTTTTGTTTGTTGATACTTGATGAAGCCATCCTGCACCACCTTTTTTTCAATTGGATGGTTTAAAAATAAGCCAAATGGCTCTTTTCGTCAAGGGGAAAATTGACTATACTTAGCAAAAAGCACAAGGAGATGAGGAAGATGGAAAAAGTCATATCAATTGCCGGGTCTGATTCAACCGGTGGTGCCGGGATCGAAGCAGATTTAAAAACGTTTCAGGAGTATGGTGTCTTTGGTTTTGCCACGATCGCTTCGATCGTCACGATGGATCCACAAGCGGGTTGGAGCCATGAAGTAACAGCAATGGAACCAGCGCTTGTCGAAAAACAATTGATCTCCGCCTTTGCAGGTGATCCGATGGATGCCCTTAAAACGGGGATGTTAGGCAATGAAGACAATATTGTACAGGCAGCGAAGATGATCCAACAGCAGCAAGTCAAAAATGTGGTGATCGATCCCGTCATTGCTTGTAAAGGGACCGCAGAAATCTTACAGCCGAAAAGTGTCGATGCCATCATCACGCATTTGTTGCCTTTAGCAGATGTTGTCACCCCTAATTTAGTAGAAGCGGGGATTCTTTCAGGTTTGGGTGACTTGACGAGTGTGGAAGCCATGAAGCAAGCTGCTGAAAAAATCCATCAATTAGGTGCTAAATACGTCGTGATCAAAGGCGGTCATCGATTGCCAGGAGCAAAAGCCATCGACCTTGTTTATGATGGAGAATCCTTCCTCCTGTTGGAAAGTGAAAAAATCGCTACTGATTTCAATCATGGGGCAGGCTGCACCTTTTCAGCGGCAATCGCTGCCGGTCTTGCAAAAGGCAAACCCGTCGTGGAAAGTGTTCGCTTAGCGAAAGCCTTTGTCACAGCGGCAATCAAAGAAGGAGTGGTCATCAATCCTTATGTGGGCCATGTGTGGCATGGTGCCTATACTCACGCCCAAAGCCGTATGAATGAGGAAGCGCCGCAATAGCAGGTTTTCTTCTATATAAATAGGAAATGAAGAAGCGGTCAACGCTTCTTTTTTTTATTTCGAAACTAAAAGAAAATTTTCTGAAAGAAATGCAAAAGAATCCCGGTTTTTCCATAAAAAAAGCTTGCAATCAATGTTTATCCGTAATATAATCATAAAGGTGCTGTTTACGTAAATACGTAAGTCACACTGGCAGCAAAGAAATTTTCTGCCGGCTACGAAACGAGAGGTTGCGACACGCCCGGACGCTTTGCCATGGACGAGCGTGACGGAAAATTTTCGTGGAGCTATGTCTACTTTTCAAAATAGGCGAAGGAGGGAAAACAATGGCAAAACAAAAAATTCGTATCCGTTTAAAAGCGTATGAACATCGTATTTTAGATCAATCAGCGGATAAAATCGTAGAAACTGCAAAGAGAACTGGAGCTGGCGTATCTGGTCCAATTCCATTACCAACTGAACGCAGCTTATACACGATCATCCGTGCGACGCACAAATACAAAGATTCACGCGAACAATTCGAAATGCGTACACACAAACGTCTAATCGACATTGTGAATCCAACACCAAAAACTGTTGATGCTTTAATGAAGCTAGACTTGCCAAGCGGTGTTAATATCGAAATCAAACTATAATAATTAAGATGGAGGTGTAATCATGACCAAAGGAATCTTAGGGAAAAAAGTGGGAATGACTCAAATCTTCACTGAATCCGGCGAATTGATTCCAGTAACTGTAGTAGAAGCTACACCAAACGTAGTGCTACAAGTGAAAACAATCGAAAATGACGGCTACGAAGCAATTCAAGTCGGCTACCAAGATATGCGTGAAGTTTTGTCTAACAAACCTGCGAAAGGTCATGTTGCAAAAGCAAACACGGCTCCTAAGCGCTTCATTCGCGAATTCAAGAATGTAGAGCTAGAGGGCTTAGAAGTAGGATCAGAAATCAAAGTTGATATTTTTGAAGCAGGAGACATCATCGATGTAACCGGCACTTCGAAAGGTAAAGGATTCCAAGGCGTTATCAAACGTCACGGACAAAGCCGCGGACCAATGGCTCACGGTTCTCGTTACCACCGTCGTCCTGGATCAATGGGTCCAGTTGCACCTAACCGTGTATTCAAAAACAAACGTCTTGCTGGACGTATGGGCGGAAATCGCATCACGATCCAAAACTTGGAAATCGTACGCGTAGACGCAGAACGCAACGTTATCTTGATCAAAGGTAATGTACCTGGCGCGAAAAAATCATTGATTACAATCAAATCAGCTGTGAAAGCTAAATAAGTAGATAGGAAGAAAGGAGGAACTAAGGAATGCCGAATGTAGCATTATTCAAACAAGATGGAAGCCAAAATGGCGAAATTACATTGAACGAAGAAATCTTCGGAATCGAACCAAATGAATCAGTTGTCTATGATGCAATCATCATGCAACGCGCTTCATTAAGACAAGGAACACACGCTGTGAAAAACCGCAGTGCCGTTCGTGGCGGTGGCCGTAAACCATGGCGCCAAAAAGGAACTGGACGTGCCCGTCAAGGTTCAATCCGTTCACCACAATGGCGTGGAGGTGGCGTAGTTTTCGGGCCAACACCACGTTCATACAGCTACAAACTTCCTAAAAAAGTTCGTCGCTTAGCAATGAAATCTGTATTGTCAGAAAAAGTTGCTTCAAATAACTTGGTAGCAGTAGAAGGATTAAGCTTTGATGCTCCAAAAACAAAAGAATTCAAACAAGTTTTAGCTAACTTGACAATTGACTCTAAAGTATTGGTAGTTTTAGAATCTGAAAACGACTTTGCCGCTTTATCTGCGCGCAACTTGCCAAAAGTTTCTGTAGTTACTGCTGATAACATTAGTGTTTTAGACATCGTTTCTAACGACAAAATGTTAGTGACACAAACTGCTCTTACTCAGATCGAGGAGGTGCTTGCATAATGAACTTACTAGACGTTATTAAACGCCCAGTGATCACTGAAAAATCAATGCTTGCCATGGATGACAAGAAATACACTTTTGAAGTGGACATAAAAGCTAACAAAACTTTAGTAAAACAAGCTGTAGAAGCTGCCTTTGACGGAGTGAAAGTGGCAAACGTGAACATCATCAACGTTCGTCCTAAATTCAAACGCATGGGTAAATATGCAGGATATACAAAAAAACGTCGCAAAGCTGTTGTGACTTTAACTGAAGATTCTAAAGAAATCCAAATTTTCGAAGCTGCTGAATAAGCAACTCACGCATAAACTTTACATGGGAGGGAAAAAGACGTGGCGATTAAAAAGTACAAACCTACCACGAACGGCCGTCGTAATATGACAAGTTCTGATTTCGCTGAAATCACAACTTCAACACCAGAAAAAACATTGTTAGCTCCTTTGAAAAACAATGCTGGTCGTAACAACAACGGACGTATCACGGTTCGTCATCAAGGTGGCGGTCACAAACGTCAATACCGTTTGATCGATTTCAAACGTAACAAAGACAACGTCGTTGCTACGGTTAAAACGATTGAATATGATCCAAACCGTTCTGCTAACATTGCGTTAGTACATTACGAGGATGGAGTAAAAGCATACATCTTAGCACCTAAAGGATTAGAAGTTGGCATGACTGTCGTTTCTGGTCCAGATGCAGATATTAAAGTAGGGAATGCATTACCACTAGAAAATATTCCAGTCGGTACTGTTATCCACAACATCGAAATGAAACCTGGTAAAGGTGGACAATTGATTCGTTCAGCTGGAACAAGTGCTCAAGTACTTGGTAAAGAAGGCAAATACGTATTGATCCGCTTGAACTCTGGTGAAGTACGGATGATCTTAGCATCATGTCGTGCAACAATCGGTTCTGTTGGTAATGAACAACACGAATTGATCAACATCGGTAAAGCCGGTCGTTCTCGTTGGATGCGCAAACGCCCAACTGTACGTGGTAGCGTAATGAACCCTAATGATCACCCACACGGTGGTGGTGAAGGTAAAGCACCAATCGGACGTAAAGCACCAGTTTCTCCTTGGGGACAACCTGCACTTGGTTACAAAACACGTAACAAAAAAGCAAAATCAGACAAACTTATCGTTCGTCGTCGTAAAACTAAGTAATATACTTGACCGTGTGTCGCACATTTTGAGAGGAGGTACACCATGGGTCGTAGTTTGAAAAAAGGACCTTTTGTCGATGACCATTTGATGAAAAAGGTCGAAGCACAAGAAGGCGCTGAAAAGAAAAAAGTGATCAAAACTTGGTCACGTCGTTCTACAATTTTCCCTAATTTTATCGGATTTACAATTGCTGTGTATGATGGGCGGAAACATGTACCAGTTTACATCCAAGAAGACATGGTAGGACACAAATTAGGTGAATTTGCACCAACAAGAACTTATCGCGGACATGCTGCCGATGATAAGAAAACAAGACGCTAATTTTGAGGGGAGGATATCCAAAAATGGCAGAACAAATCACATCAGCGAAAGCAACTGCTAAAACAGTCCGCGTTTCTCCTCGTAAATCTCGTCTAGTTATTGACTTAATCAGAGGGAAAAGCGTTGCTGAAGCAATCGCGATCTTAAAGTTCACACCAAATAAAGCAGCTGGAATCATCGAGAAAGTCTTGATGTCAGCTATTGCCAATGCAGAAAATAATTTTGACTTAGATGTTGAAAACTTGATTGTTTCTGAAGCATTCGTAAACGAAGGACCAACGATGAAACGTTTCCGTCCACGTGCGAAAGGTTCAGCTTCACCGATCAACAAACGTACAAGTCATATTACTGTAGTCGTATCAGAAAAATAAGGAGGGACAATCAGTGGGTCAAAAAGTACATCCAATTGGAATGCGTGTAGGCATCATCCGTGACTGGGATGCTAAATGGTATGCTGAAAAAGAGTATGCTGAATTTCTACATGAAGATTTGAAAATCCGTAAATTTATCGCATCTAAACTTGCTGATGCCGCTGTGTCTACAGTTGAGATCGAGCGTGCAGCAAACCGCGTGAATATTTCAATCCACACAGCTAAACCAGGTATGGTTATCGGTAAAGGCGGATCTGAAGTCGAAAACCTAAGAAAAGAATTAAATAGCCTAACTGGCAAACGAGTTCACATCAACATCGTTGAAATCAAAAAACCAGATTTAGATGCTAAATTAGTAGGCGAAGGAATCGCACGTCAATTAGAAAACCGTGTTGCTTTCCGTCGTGCGCAAAAACAAGCGATCCAACGCACAATGCGTTCTGGCGCTAAAGGAATCAAAACACAAGTTTCTGGCCGTCTAAATGGTGCGGATATCGCGCGTTCAGAAGGTTACTCAGAAGGAACCGTTCCACTTCATACATTACGTGCGGACATTGATTACGCATGGGAAGAAGCAGATACAACATACGGAAAACTAGGAGTTAAAGTGTGGATTTATCGTGGAGAAGTTCTTCCAACTAAAAAGAACACTGAGAAAGGAGGGAAATAAACATGTTAGTACCTAAACGTGTAAAACACCGTCGTGAGTTCCGCGGAAAAATGCGTGGCGAAGCGAAAGGCGGAAAAGAAGTAGCATTCGGTGAATACGGCTTACAAGCTGTTGAATCACACTGGATCACAAACCGTCAAATCGAAGCTGCCCGTATCGCAATGACTCGTTATATGAAACGTGGCGGGAAAGTATGGATCAAAATTTTCCCTCACAAATCTTATACTGCCAAAGCTATCGGGGTACGTATGGGTTCTGGTAAAGGGGCTCCTGAAGGATGGGTATCACCAGTTAAACGTGGTAAAATCATGTTTGAAATTGCCGGTGTACCTGAAGAAGTTGCGCGCGAAGCGCTACGTCTTGCTTCTCACAAATTACCAGTGAAAACGAAGATCGTAAAACGTGAGGAAATGGGTGGTGAATCGAATGAAGGTTAAAGAAATCAGAGAATTAACCACTGCCGAAATGCTAGATCAAGAAAAACAATTGAAAGAAGAATTGTTCAATCTTAGATTCCAATTAGCAACAGGTCAATTAGAAAACACTGCACGTATCAAAGAAGTACGTAAATCGATTGCACGCATTAAAACAGTATTGCGTGAACAAGCTAAGTAATAGTGGAAGGAGGCCATTTAGCGTATGACTGAAGAAAGAAATCAACGCAAAGTTTACCAAGGTCGCGTGGTATCAGACAAAATGGATAAAACTATCACTGTTGTCGTTGAAACAAAGAAAAACCACCCTATCTACGGCAAACGTCTGAACTATTCTAAGAAATACAAAGCACACGATGAAAACAACGAAGCAAAAGTTGGCGATATCGTGAAAATTATGGAAACTCGTCCATTATCAGCTACGAAACGTTTCCGTCTAGTAGAGATTGTTGAAAAGGCAGTGATTATCTAATCACACGAGATTTTCCTATATAGATTGTGAATTGCAAAATCTGAAAGGAGGATACACATCGTGATCCAAGCAGAAAGCCGATTAAGAGTGGCGGACAACTCAGGTGCCCGTGAAATTCTAACGATCAAAGTCCTTGGCGGATCTGGTCGTAAAACTGCCAATATTGGTGACGTGATTGTTGCTACGGTTAAACAAGCAACGCCAGGTGGGGTTGTCAAAAAAGGTGACGTCGTTAAAGCCGTTATCGTTCGTACTAAATCAGGAGCTCGTCGTACAGACGGTTCATACATCAAATTCGATGAAAATGCTGCGGTTATTATCCGTGACGATAAGAGCCCTCGTGGAACTCGTATCTTTGGCCCAGTTGCCCGCGAATTGCGTGAAGGCAACTTTATGAAGATCGTTTCCCTAGCACCAGAAGTATTGTAATAGTGATTCTTATCTAAAGGAGGTGCGAAACAAACATGTTTGTTAAAAAAGGCGATAAAGTTAAAGTTATCACTGGTAAAGACAAAAACAAAGAAGGCGTTGTGCTAGCAGCGTTTCCTAAAAAAGACAAAGTCGTTGTTGAAGGTGTCAATGTTGTCAAAAAACACCAAAAACCTTCTCAAACTGCTCCTCAAGGCGGAATCGTTGAAATGGAAGCACCAATTCATGTTTCTAACGTGATGGTGGTTGATCCATCGAACGGTGAAGCTACGCGTGTCGGTTACAAAGAAGTTGACGGCAAAAAAGTCCGCGTTTCTAAGAAAACCGGAGAAGTTCTTGATAAATAATCTGATGAAGGAAGGAGGGGCTAACAGATGAACCGCCTTAAAGAAAAATATTCAAAAGAAGTTGTCCCATCATTAATGGACAAATTTAACTACAGCTCAATCATGGAAGCACCAAAAGTTGATAAAATCGTTATCAACATGGGTGTCGGTGACGCTGTTTCTAATGCTAAAAACTTAGACAAAGCTGTTGAAGAATTACAATTGATCTCAGGTCAAAAACCATTGATCACAAAAGCGAAAAAATCTATCGCAGGATTCCGTTTACGTGAAGGAATGCCAATCGGTGCGAAAGTAACACTACGCGGCGAAAGAATGTATGAATTCTTAGATAAACTAGTAAGTGTGTCATTGCCACGTGTCCGTGACTTCCACGGTGTGAGCAAAAAAGCGTTCGACGGACGCGGAAACTACACTTTAGGTATCAAAGAACAATTGATTTTCCCTGAAGTAGATTATGATTTGATCGACAAAGTACGTGGTATGGATATCGTGATTGTAACAACAGCAAACACAGATGAAGAATCTCGTGAATTGTTGACACAATTAGGCATGCCATTCCAAAAATAAAAAAAGGAGGCGAACTACGTGGCTAAAAAATCAATGATTGCTAAAAACAAACGCCCTGCTAAATTCTCAACGCAAGAATACACTCGTTGTGAACGTTGCGGACGTCCACATTCAGTTTATCGTAAATTTCATCTTTGCCGTATTTGCTTCCGCGAACTTGCCTATAAAGGACAAATTCCCGGCGTGAAGAAAGCTAGCTGGTAAACTATACTCGCATAAAGGAGGTAAATTATCCCATGGTCATGACAGATCCAATTGCAGATTTTCTAACGCGCGTGCGTAACGCAAACATGGTTAAACACGAAAGCCTAGAAGTACCTGCTTCAAAAATCAAACGTGATATCGCTGAAATCTTGAAACGTGAAGGTTTCGTCCGCGATGTTGAATACATTGAAGATGACAAACAAGGCGTGATCCGCGTATTTCTTAAATACGGTAAAAACGGTGAACGTGTTATCACAAACTTAAAACGTATCTCTAAACCAGGCTTGCGTGCTTATGTCAAAGCTGACGAAGTACCAAAAGTATTGAATGGTCTAGGAATCGCGATTATCTCAACTTCTGACGGTGTAATCACTGACAAAGAAGCTAGAGCAAAAAATGTTGGCGGCGAAGTAGTCGCTTATGTATGGTAATTTAAAATATTCCACAAGGAGGTGCCTCTAAGTGAGTCGTATCGGTAATAAGATCGTCGTTCTTCCTGCTGGTGTTGAAATCAAGCAAAACGGAAACGACATTACAGTTAAAGGACCTAAAGGTGAATTAACACGTACTTTCTCTTCTGATATCACAATGAATATCGAAGGAAACGAAGTAACATTCACTCGTCCAAATGATAGTAAAGAAATGAAAACTATCCACGGAACTACCCGTGCAAACTTCAACAACATGGTTGTTGGTGTTTCTGAAGGTTTCCAAAAAGCGTTAGAATTAATCGGGGTTGGGTACCGTGCTCAATTACAAGGAAAAAAACTTGTATTGAACGTTGGTTACTCTCATCCAGTTGAAATCGAAGCGCCAGCTGGAATCGAAATCGAAGTTCCTTCAAACACTTCTGTGATCGTTAAAGGATCAGATAAAGAAGTCGTTGGCGAATTGGCTGCCAATATCCGTGGCGTTCGTCCTCCAGAACCTTACAAAGGCAAAGGAATTCGTTATGTTGGCGAATTTGTACGCCGTAAAGAAGGTAAAACTGGTAAATAGTCGTAATTCTTTACGACTAGCAGCTTAGGCTAGCAAAATTAAAAGAGGTGACAAATTGTGATTACAAAACCAGATAAAAACAAGACACGTCAGAAAAGACATCGTCGTGTACGTAACAAAATCTCTGGTACTGCTGAGTGCCCACGCTTAAACGTGTTCCGTTCGAACAAAAACATCTACGCACAAGTAATTGATGACGTAGCGGGTGTGACGCTAGCAAGTGCCTCTGCCTTAGACAAAGAAGTTTCAGGTGCAACAAAAACTGAACAAGCACAAGCTGTCGGTAAATTAGTCGCAGAACGTGCAGCAGCAAAAGGTATTAAAGAAGTAGTCTTTGACCGTGGTGGATACCTTTACCATGGCCGTGTAGCAGCTTTAGCTGAAGCAGCTCGCGAAAATGGACTGGAATTTTAAGAGAAGGAGGAACACCATTCATGGTTTATATTGATCCAAAACATTTGGAATTAGAAGACCGCGTTGTTGCGATCAACCGTGTAACTAAAGTTGTTAAAGGTGGACGTCGTCTACGTTTTGCTGCATTAGTTGTTGTCGGTGACAAAAACGGACACGTAGGTTTCGGTACTGGTAAAGCACAAGAAGTACCAGAAGCAATCCGTAAAGCAATCGAAGACGCGAAGAAAAACTTGGTGGAAGTACCAATGGTTGGTTCTACAATCCCTCACGAAGTTATCGGTGTATTCGGCGGCGGACGCATCCTTATGAAACCTGCTGTAGAAGGTTCTGGGGTAGCTGCTGGAGGACCAGTTCGTGCCGTATTGGAATTAGCTGGGGTAGCTGATATCACATCTAAATCTTTAGGTTCTAACACACCAATCAACGTTGTTCGCGCAACAGTTGAAGGTTTAAAACAATTAAAACGCGCTGAAGAAGTGGCAGCACTTCGCGGCAAATCAGTAGAAGAATTAATCGGTTAAGGAGGACACTATAATGGCTGAATTGAAAATTACTTTAAAACGCAGTATTATCGGACGTCCCCAAAACCAACGTGATACTGTAAAAGCGTTAGGTCTTACCAAGTTGAATTCAACAGTTGTAAAACCTGCTAATGATGCAATCAAAGGCATGGTTAACACTGTTTCTCACTTAGTGGACGTTGAAGAGGTCTAAGGATCAGCAGATCTAGTTTGATTAAGGAGGTGCCAAACCTATGAAACTTCATGAATTAAAACCATCAGAAGGCTCACGCCAAGTACGTAACCGTGTCGGTCGAGGAACTTCATCTGGTAACGGTAAAACAGCTGGACGTGGACAAAAAGGTCAAAAAGCTCGTTCAGGCGGCGGAGTACGTCTAGGATTCGAAGGTGGACAAACACCATTGTTCCGTCGTTTACCAAAACGTGGCTTTACAAATGTGAACCGCAAAGAATATGCAGTCATCAATCTTGATGTCTTGAACCGCTTTGAAGACGGTGCTGAAGTAACACCTGTTGCTTTACACGAAGCTGGAATCGTCAAAGACGAAAAAGCTGGAATCAAAGTATTAGCTAACGGAGAATTAACGAAGAAATTGACTGTGAAAGCAGCTAAATTCTCAAAAGCAGCTGAAGAAGCAATCGTTGCTGCTGGTGGATCAATCGAGGTGATCTAATGATCAGACTATTGAAGGATGCCTTTAAGGTTAAGGATATTAGATCCAGAATATTGTTCACCGTCTTAATCTTGTTTGTCTTTCGTCTGGGAACACATATTACTGTGCCAGGCGTAGACGCAAGTCGCCTAAACACCATCGCAGATCTACCATTTTTAAACATGTTAAACTTGGTAAGTGGTGGCGCCATGCAACAATTTTCGATTTTCTCGATGGGGGTTTCGCCTTACATCACTGCCTCAATTGTCATACAGTTGTTGCAGATGGATATCGTCCCTAAATTTGTTGAATGGTCGAAGCAAGGTGAAGTGGGTCGTAAGAAATTAAATCAGGCAACACGTTACTTGACGTTGGTATTGGGCTTTGTCCAATCCATGACATTAACGGCTGGATTTAACTATTACACTCAACTCGGGTTTGTAAACAATCCTAATATGGCAACCTATATCGTGATCGGTCTGATTTTAACAGCCGGAACGATGTTAGTCACTTGGTTAGGAGAGCAGATCACCGAGCGTGGTATCGGAAACGGTGTGTCAATGATCATCTTTGCAGGGATCATTTCACGCTTACCAGCAAGCATCAAAGAATTGATTGAAGATTACTTCATTAACGTGGATCAATCGGATATCTGGCTGAATGCTATCTTTATGGCGCTGCTTGTGATCGCTGTGTTGATCGTCATTACTTTAGTAACGTATGTTCAACAAGCGGAACGCAAGATTCCGATCCAATATACAAAACGGGTAGCAGGAGCGCCTACCAGCAGTTACCTTCCTTTGAAAGTAAATGCTGCCGGGGTTATCCCAGTTATCTTTGCCAGTTCTTTTATTACAACACCAAATGCGATCATTCAAGCATTAGGTAGTTCATATAGAGGAGAAACTTGGTACGAAGTGGTGCAAACGATCTTTAGTTACAACACTGTACCGGGTGCGATCATCTACACTGTCTTGATTGTTGCGTTTACCTTCTTCTACGCATTTGTTCAAGTGAACCCTGAGAAATTAGCGGAAAACTTGCAAAAACAAGGAAGTTACATTCCGAGTGTGCGTCCTGGTAAAGGAACCGAAGAATATGTATCGCGTTTGTTGATGCGATTAAGCACGGTTGGATCGATCTTTTTAGGATTGGTTGCTTTACTTCCAATCATCGCTCAGATGGCTTGGAATTTACCGCAATCGATCGGACTAGGTGGAACGAGTCTATTGATCATTATCGGTGTGGCACTTGATACTGCCAAGCAGTTAGAAGGGCTTATGCTGAAACGGAAATATACTGGTTTCATCAATTAAAGTTATTGAAGTGTTGAGGATTTCCTCAACACTATTCAAAAACTTACAGGAGGAATTAGAATGAACTTCATTTTAATGGGATTACCTGGTGCTGGAAAAGGTACTCAGGCAGAACGTATCGTTGCTGAATACGGTCTTCCTCATATTTCAACAGGCGATATGTTTCGGGCTGCGATGGCGAACGAAACAGAACTAGGCCTTAAAGCAAAATCATACATGGATCAAGGCGCATTAGTTCCTGATGAGGTTACAAATGGGATCGTTAAAGAACGTTTAGCTGAACCTGATACCGAGAAAGGTTTCTTATTAGATGGTTTTCCTCGTACATTGGATCAAGCAAAAGCGTTAGATGAGATGCTAGCTGACCTTAACAAAAAACTTGATGCCGTTATTGATATTCATGTTCCTGAAGAAGTTCTTGTAGAACGTTTAGCCGGCCGCTTCATGTGCCGCAATTGTGGGGCAACTTATCATAAATTGTTCAATCCTCCAAAAGAGGAAGGAACATGTGATCGTTGTGGAAGTCATGACTTCTACCAGCGTGAAGATGATAAGCCTGAGACGGTCAAAAATCGTCTAGCTGTCAATATCAAAAGCAGTGAACCAATTTTGACTTATTACAAAGACAAAGGGTTATTGCAATCGATTGATGGGGATCGCGACATCGACGCTGTATTCGAAGATGTTCAAAAGATCATTGACTAATCATAGATTGCCCGAGTCCAACTTGCAGCTTAAAACTTTCTCTTGAAATCTTTGACAGGATATGATAGAATATGTCAGTCCGACTTCTACTTTTTATTAAGTAGGAGCATAGTTTGAGAATATCAGGTGGGAACCGAGTTTCCGCCATTTTATCGTGTGAAAATCACAAGTACAAGGAGGTACTGTGCGTGGCAAAAGAAGATATGATTGAAGTCGAAGGTACAGTCGTCGAAACTTTGCCGAATGCAATGTTTAAAGTAGAATTGGAAAACGGACACCAAGTTCTAGCGACCGTTTCTGGTAAGATCCGGATGCACTACATTCGTATTTTACCTGGAGACAAAGTGACGGTGGAATTATCCCCGTATGATCTGAACCGTGGCCGCATTACTTATCGCTTTAAATAATTGTACTCCGTAAAACCACAGGAGGTATTATCATGAAAGTAAGACCATCAGTAAAACCAATGTGCGAACATTGTAAAGTAATTCGTCGTAAAGGACGCGTTATGGTGATTTGCCCAGCAAATCCAAAACATAAACAACGTCAAGGATAATCGGAGGTGTAACAAATATGGCTCGTATTGCAGGAGTAGATATTCCTCGTGATAAACGTGTGGTCGTTTCACTTACTTATATCTATGGTATTGGTAACACGACTGCAAAACAAATTTTAGCTGACGCTGGCGTGTCTGAAGAAGTTCGCGTTCGTGATTTAACGAATGAACAAACAGATGCTATCCGTGCAGAAGTTGATAAATTAAAAGTTGAAGGTGACCTTCGTCGTGAAGTGAACTTAAACATCAAACGATTGATGGAAATCGGTTCTTACCGTGGGATCCGTCATCGCCGTGGATTGCCAGTTCGTGGACAAAACACGAAAAACAATGCACGTACTCGTAAAGGCCCGTCTAAAACAGTCGCAGGCAAGAAAAAATAATTCCTAAGTGAAGGAGGTTAAAACTTCATGGCAGCAAAAAAAGTGAGTCGTAAACGCCGTGTGAAAAAGAATATTGAAGCGGGTATTGCACATATTCACTCAACATTCAATAATACAATCGTAATGATCACTGATACTCATGGTAATGCATTAGCATGGTCATCAGCTGGTTCATTAGGTTTCAAAGGAAGCAAAAAATCTACTCCTTTTGCCGCTCAAATGGCAGCAGAAACAGCTACCAAAGCAGCAATGGAACACGGATTAAGAACTGTTGAAGTAACAGTTAAAGGACCTGGTTCTGGACGTGAAGCAGCAATTCGTTCATTACAAGCAGCAGGTTTGGAAGTGAGTGCGATCCGTGACGTGACTCCAGTCCCTCATAATGGATGCCGCCCTCCAAAACGCCGTCGTGTTTAATGAGTGCTGCTCATTTTGAGTGTAACAAAAACGTCATTGAACAAGACACTTTTCGTTTTGAAAGGGGTAATAGATAAGAATGATTGAATTCGAAAAACCAAGAATCGCAAAGATTGATGAAGACAAAGATTATGGCAAGTTCATCGTGGAACCTCTTGAAAGAGGCTACGGAACTACACTAGGAAATTCCCTACGTCGTATTTTATTATCTTCTTTACCTGGTGCGGCAATCACCAATATTCAAATCGATGGAGTTTTACACGAATTCTCAACTGTTAAGGGTGTTCGGGAAGACGTTGCTCAAATCATCTTGAATATTAAAGGTCTTGCATTGAAAATGTACGGGGATGAAGAAAAGACCCTTGAAATTGATATTTCAGGACCTGCTACAGTAACTGCTGGCGATATCATCGTTGATAGTGATGTAGAAATCCTTAACAAAGATATGTATATCTGTACCGTTTCTGAAGGTGCTACGTTCCATGCTCGCTTAACAGTGAAACCTGGCCGCGGCTACGTTCAAGCGGACGAAAACAAAAAAGAAGACATGCCAATCGGTGTTCTTCCAGTCGATTCAATCTATACACCAGTACGTCGTGTCAACTACCAAGTAGAAAACACACGTGTCGGTCGTCGGGATGATTTCGACAAATTAACGATGGAAATATGGACTGATGGCTCAATCGAACCATTGGAAGCAATGAGTTTGTCTGCGAAGATCATGACTGAACATTTAGACATCTTTGTAAACCTAACGGATGAAGCGAAAAACGCTGAAATCATGGTTGAAAAAGAAGAAACACAAAAAGAAAAAATGTTGGAAATGACGATCGAAGAATTAGACTTATCTGTTCGTTCATACAACTGTCTAAAACGTGCAGGAATCAATACTGTACAAGAATTGACAAACAAATCTGAACCAGAAATGATCAAAGTAAGAAACTTAGGCCGTAAATCTCTTGAAGAGGTCAAAGTGAAATTACATGATTTAGGTTTAGGACTACGTAAAGACGATTAAACCGTTTTCGATTACGTTAGTTCGGTTCGTCTGACCGATACAACATTCGAAAGTGAAGGAGGGAAACCACGTGAGTTATCGTAAACTAGGACGCACATCTAGCCAACGTAAAGCGATGTTGCGTGATTTGACAACTGATTTATTCATTAACGAACGTATCGTTACGACTGAAGCTCGTGCGAAAGAAGTTCGTTCAACTGCAGAAAAAATGATCACTTTAGGTAAACGTGGTGATTTGCATGCACGTCGTCAAGCAGCAGCATTCGTTCGTAATGAAGTTGCAAGTGTACGTGAAGAAAACGAAGAAGTAGTTATTGAATCAGCATTACAAAAATTATTCAATGATATCGCTCCTCGTTACACAGATCGCCAAGGTGGATATACTCGTATCTTGAAAACAGAACCAAGACGCGGAGATGCTGCACCAATGGTTATCCTAGAACTTGTTTAAAATCACACTTATCATCACTTTATAGATGTTTACTAAGAGTGTTATGATGTTGGAAGAAACTTTCCGAGTCTAGCTCAGCGCCTACACCTCGATGTATTTCGAGGTGTACGCACTCATCATAAAGTGCTTTTTTTTTACTTTCGATTACCTGTCAAGACAGGTGATGGCAAGTGAAAAAAAGATCTGGAGACAAATCGTGCGTGAATCATTGAAAAACGTGCGCTTTTTTGGTAGTGTTAGAAAGAATTAATCGCAAATGAAGGAGTCTATCATGAAGCCAATCATTGAATTGAATGCTATTACTGTGCGTTATAGCGAAGAAGAGCGTGCCGCGTTAAATAACGTATCCTTTTCCATCAACAAAGGGGAATGGGTGGCGTTGATCGGCCATAACGGCTCTGGTAAATCAACTTTAGCAAAAACCATCAATGGCTTGATCTTGCCACAAGAAGGCAGTGTTTCTGTCGGCGAATTGCCTTTGAATGAAGAAAATATCTGGAATATTCGAAAAATGGTCGGTATGGTCTTTCAAAACCCTGACAATCAATTCGTTGGTTCGACGGTGGAAGATGATGTGGCTTTCGGTTTAGAAAATCAAGGAATCCCGCGAGAAGAAATGCTGGTTCGTGTCAAAGACGCTCTTGAACAAGTACGGATGAGCGAGTTTGCGACCCGGGAACCCGCGCGTCTTTCTGGTGGTCAAAAACAGCGGGTAGCCATTGCCGGCGTCGTTGCATTGCGCCCAGATATCATCATTCTTGATGAAGCCACTAGTATGCTAGATCCAGAAGGCCGTGAAGAAGTGATCGCAACGATCAAAAAAATCAAAGAGAAAAACAATTTGACCGTGCTATCGATCACCCATGATATCGATGAAGCAGCCAACGCCAATCGGGTGCTGGTGATGCGTCAAGGAGAGCTCGTTCGCGAAGGGACACCCGCAGAGATTTTTTCTGCAGGTCCGGAACTGATTGAGCTAGGCTTAGATCTGCCGTTTCCTGAAAAATTAAAGGCGGCACTAAAACAGCGGGGCATCACGGTACCACAAGCGTACTCAACTGAAGAAGGGATGGTGGATTGGCTATGGACATCCGTTTTGAACAAGTAGGATTCACCTACCAACCGCATTCTCCGTTTGAACAACGGGTTTT
Organism: Danaus melanippus; assembly: GCA_010014825.2. Classification (NCBI taxonomy): domain Eukaryota; kingdom Metazoa; phylum Arthropoda; class Insecta; order Lepidoptera; family Nymphalidae; genus Danaus; species Danaus melanippus. Next base: position 127,515 of record JAAAKD020075565.1, on the reverse strand, counting down.
GTTCGATATCGATTTAGAGATCAAAGAAGGCTCTTATACCGCCTTAGTCGGTCATACTGGGAGCGGAAAATCTACGTTGCTGCAGCACTTGAATGCATTATTAAAACCAACGACTGGCACGGTCACGATCGGTGAGCGAGTCATCAAACCCGAGACAGACAACAAAAATCTAAAACCGTTACGTAAAAAAGTTGGGATCGTTTTTCAATTTCCTGAATCCCAATTATTTGAAGAAACCGTGGCGAGAGATATCGCTTTTGGACCGAAAAACTTTGGGGTCTCCGAAGAAGCAGCCAGAGTATTAGCCCAAGAATACATTCAATTGGTAGGTTTAGATGAAAGTTTTCTGGAACGTTCACCATTCGACCTTTCAGGGGGCCAAATGCGCCGTGTAGCGATTGCTGGGGTCTTAGCTATGGAACCAGAAGTTTTGGTCTTAGACGAGCCGACAGCGGGCTTAGATCCACAAGGACGCAAAGAGATGATGGAAATGTTTGATCGCCTGCATCGGGAAAAGAACATGACGATCATTTTAGTGACCCACTTGATGGATGATGTGGCGAACTATGCTGATTATGTCTATGTGCTAGAAAAAGGCCGTCTCGTCAAAGCCGGCACGCCGTCCGTTGTGTTTCAAGATACTGCCTGGTTGCAAGAAAAGCAGTTAGGGGTACCGACAGCAACCGCATTTGCGGAACAACTCCAAGCCAGAGGATTGGCATTTGAGCAGTTGCCGCTAACGGCTGATGAACTGGCAGATGTTTTAGTAGCAAAGGGGGCGACTGCCCATGATGAATAAATTGATTTTCGGTCGTTTTATTCCCGGGGACTCCTTGATCCACCGTTTAGATCCACGGGTCAAATTGATTGCTAGTTTTTATTTTATCGCGATTATCTTTTTGGCGAATAATTGGCAAAGCTATTTATTAGCGGGTGCTTTTACGCTCTTTTGTATTTCCTTTTCAAAAATCGATTTTGGCTTCTTTATTCGCGGCGTTCGTCCTTTGATTTGGCTGATTTTGTTTACCGTGGCGTTACAGATTTTGTTTACTACCGGCGGCGACGTCTACTGGTCTTGGTGGATCTTTAACATTACAGAATTTGGTGTCCAAAACGGGATCTTTATTTTTTGTCGTTTTGTTTTGATCATTTTCATGTCGACCTTGTTGACGTTAACGACACCCCCATTAGAGCTTTCAGATGCGATCGAATACATTTTGCGTCCTTTAAAAGCGATCCGGTTCCCTGTCCATGAAATCTCACTGATGCTGTCGATTGCGTTGCGCTTTGTGCCAACCTTGATGGATGAAACAGAAAAAATTATGAATGCTCAGCGTGCCCGCGGGGTCGATTTCGGCGAAGGGGGACTGTTGCAGAAGATGAAGGCGATCGTTCCTTTATTGATTCCTTTATTTGTCAGCAGCTTTAACCGTGCGGAAGATCTAGCTACCGCTATGGAAGCCAGAGGCTATCAAGGCGGCGAAGGGCGTACCAAGTATCGTATTTTGCACTGGCATCAACGGGACACATTGGTTGTCATCGTTTTTGCGCTCTTCACAGTAGCATTAGTGTTCTTAAGAGGATAAACGAAGACCTATGATTGAAGTCAACCCACGAAAGGTTCTTAACGAAGCAACGAGACTGCTGGCAATCCCAGCGGCTGGTTCGAAAAGGCCTGTCGATCGATCAGACTTTTCTCATAGGCCTTTTTTTGAAAAAATAGAAAGAAACAGGTGATTCAATGGTCCGCTATAAAGCGACGATCGCTTATGATGGTACGAATTTTCAAGGATTTCAGCGTCAACCCAATGGACGAACGGTTCAAGAAGAGATTGAAAAGACATTAACGAAGATGAACAATGGGCAACCGATCCAGATTCATGGCTCTGGCCGCACCGATGCGGGGGTCCATGCGCAAGGGCAAGTGATCCACTTCGATTTCCCTCAAAAGCGTCCACTGGAAAAAATGCGCTTTGGTTTAGATACCCAAACGCCAGAAGATGTTGCGGTAAAATCGGTGGAGATCGTTGACGATACCTTCCATGCCCGCTACTTAGTCATTGAAAAAACCTACCAGTTTCGGGTCGACATTGGGAAACCCCGCAGTCCTTTCCGCCGCCATTATGCGAGCTATTATCCGTATCCGCTAGATTTGGAAAAAATCCAACGGGCGTTGCCAGATTTTTTAGGCACCCATGACTTTACCAGTTTTTGTGCGACGGGCAGTTCCGTCGATGATAAAACACGGACGATCCATGAAGCGTCCATGGCGGTCAATGACGCTGGAGATGAGTTGATTTTTACCTTTCGCGGTGATGGATTTTTGTATAAGATGATTCGGATCATGGTGGGCACATTGCTGAAAATCGGCAATGGACGCCTCGCACCTGACAGTATTCCTGCAATCATTGCGCAAAAAGACCGAAATGCGGCAGGACCCACAGCTCATCCAGAAGGATTGTATTTGGTTCATGTTGCCTATGAATAAGGAAAAAACACAAGCTTCGCTGCTCTTGTCCAACAAGAGAAAGCGAAAGCTTGTGTTTTTATTTTTTCTCAGGCAAAACAGGGGTAGTTTCTTGCCAATCTTCAGTCCTTTCCGTCGCGATTTTAGGCGCAGCAGTGGTGGGTGTTTTTTCCAAGGTACTGGCAGCGACTAAGGCGGCGATGGCTACCAAAAATGCAAAAAGCAAGTAAAGCAGCCAGCTCCAAGCAACGTGATAGCGATTGCCGATGCCTAAAAAGACCATTTGACCGACGGGTCCCCCTAGCATCACAATGGTGGAAAAGATCCCGCTGCTGATGGCGAGATGCTCTTCATCGATCTCACGAATCAGATGTGCCGAAAAGCGGGGATTGATTTTCCCAATCAGGTAGCCTTCAGCAAAGAGTAGCGCAATCATGAGCCAACGGTTATGCAGGAAGAGAAAATTCAAGGTCAACAGACATAAAACGAAAGAGGTATACGCAATCAAACGAACCAGACCGGTATTCTTGAACCAGTCGGCAGCAAACAAGGCACCGGCGACCATACCGATCGAAGTAGCGATACCTGCCATCGCAACGGTGTTGCCATAAGTGGCAAACCAAAGCGCAAGGTCATCCAACAGCTGGAGATTTAGTAGACCGCTCGTACTAGCTGCTAAGGTATTGATCAGTAAGGCAAAGAGGATCATCTTTTTAAGAAAAGCCGTACCAGTCAATAATTTAAAGGTTTCCGAGAAATTCTGAAAGAGTGGTGTGGGTGCTTGATTGATTTTCCCAGGCACCGCATAAAAGAGCGAGCGGTTCCAGAAAATCACGATTGTGGCTAAGAAAAACGTCACGGCATTGATCAAACCAAAAGCGGCAAAATTATTATTCAGTAAAACGATCCCCCAAGCACCGATCCCTTGAAAGACGATTTGAACGGTGGTTTGACACGCCATTTGAAAACCCATGGCACTGTCTAAGGCGTCGGCTGGCACAAGACGGCGAACATAAGGCAACTGTAACCCAGAACAATAAGCGCCCAAACAATCAGAAACAATATTGATGCCTAGCAAAAGGAAGAAAGACCATAGACTAGGCGGTAGTTGGATCAAAAAAGCGAGTGCCACAAAAAGGACGCCTTGCAACAGCCGACTGCTGATCATCCATTGCACTTTGTTTTTGGTACGATCGGCTAGATAGCCGGTCAGGATTCGTAAGAGATCAGGGACCAGCAGGGCCATGGAGGCTAAGGAAACAGCAAGGGCATTAAAGGGTAATGTACTGGCATAAACTACAAAGACGATATTAAATAAACTCATGCCGATGCCGCTGAGCAAGGCGGCGTTGACTAAGGCACGATAGCCTTTGTTTTGTTGATATTCTTTCATTGAAATCATCCTTTCACGTTCTACGTTGTAAAATCAGTATAGGATGCTTTATACTAGGAAGAGAAAAAATTCCACTATAGTGGAATTTAAATGTACCAGGAGCATACCAGAGGTTACTGTCACGAGTGGCTAACAGCTAAAAGAGTGGCATATAAATAAGGTACCGTAGGTTTTGTTCCTCAACATTTTATAAGGTTGAATCTAAATTTGAATCTAAATATAGTAGCATTTAATTGCAGAGTTTCATTCGTAAAGCAAGATTGGTTTGGCGTTTGCAGATCGATCGCTGTGAGGAGGATGGTTATGGAAGAAGGAAAATTGTACCGACAATTGCGCAAAGAGCGCGGCTATACGATCGCTCAAGTGGCGGATGAACAAAACAGTCGCTCGTTTATCAGTAAATTTGAGCAAGGTGCTTCAAGTATCAGTATTCATCGATTGGAACGCCTATTAGAAAATATCCATGTTACGGTGGAGGAGTTTTATTATTTACGTGCACAGCAAAAGGGCATAAAAAGTCACGACAACCTGATGAGCTTTCCCAGCTATATGACGAGCGAATTTATGGATTTACTGGATCGAATCTTAGGGATCAACAAAGAAGCTTATTTGAGTAACGCCCACGCCCAGCGAAGCAAAGAAGGGCTGGAGGAAATGCGCAGTGAACTGATCGCCGCTTCCAAACAGCATTCTTTTGTTTTTCTGTACCTTGAGATCACAAAGGAGATACATGAAATCAATCTCTCAGGTCCTAAACCCAATCACTCTTCTGGTGACTATATGGAAAAGCTACGCATCAAAACCCGACCCGTCATCTCCTACCTTATGAAAGTAGACAACTGGGGCGTCTATGAGATTTTGCTGTTTCGCTATTTTCAATTCTTGTTTCCTGTCGAAACCTCCTATCACTTACTGCAGGTTGCTATTTCACGGACCAAAAAAGAACAAGGTTTGTCCATGATGCGAGAAATACAAATGGATTTGATTTTTAGTTGTTTTACGACGTTTGTCAATTTTCGCCGTCTGGAGTGGGCAAAAGAGGTGTTGACCATTGCGGAGGAATTATTGGCAGATCGCGGAGACATGCTAAACAGCACGCATCTCCTTTGCTATCAAGGATGGTATTGGTATATTTATGGCGATCAAGAAAAAGGACTGTTGAAAATCGACCAAGGGCTTTCGATCTTTCGCGTCTTGAAACAAACCAAAATGGTTAAATTATGGGAGCGATCGTTGCACTCCATCAAGAAAAATGCGGAAGAACCTAACAGTTATCTTATGTTTCGCTAAACGCTCTAAGGGCTAGGTATTTGGCCCCCGAATCGAAGGGGACCTAGTCGATAGTGGATGCTAAGACCACTAGAGCGAACAGCTGCGGAACCCCAGCACAAAAAAAGAACCAAACTCACCGATCATTGAGGGACACCCATAAGTCAGCGTTTGCTCTAACTTAAGGGGATCACCTCAAAGGGACGCGTTGGTTCTTTTTCGATTAGTTTTCTGGCGCTTGATCCATGAGTTGACGTTGTTCGGCCAAGACTTGCTTTTTGGCTACTTGTTTCTGGTAAAACCAAGCAAACAAGATAAACAATGCGATGCAGCCGAAGAACAAGAAAACACCGATAACAAAGCCTTGCGGCAAGAAGGAAAGTTCCAAGTGATGGCTACCACTTGGGATCGTCACACTGATAAAGCCGTCTTGAAAGGCCGTGATTGGGACTTCTTTGCCATCAAGCGTAGCAGTCCAGCCCTTGTCATAAGGGATGGTCGTCACAAGCTGCTGCTCTTTTTCAGTCGTGATATCGGCTTTGGCACTGCGTTTGCCGACAGTCATAGCGACCCCTCGATCTTGGATCGCATCAATTGCTTGTTGGTAGGCGTTGGTATCCAAGGTGACGACTTGCGGGTTTTGGAATGAGATCTCAGGTGTTCCGTAGAAGCTGACGGTGAATTGAACCGTCGTATCGGTCTCGTAGTGCCCTAAGTCGTAGTATTGACCATTGATACTGATTTGCGTTTCTCGCTGCTGGCCGTTGACTGTTACGGTGGCAGATGAGCTTTCCAATTCTCCGAAGTTGGCAGGGAAGAGACTCAAGTACGCTTGCGAGTTCGCCGGAACCTCCACTTGCCAAGTCACTTCTTTTGCGACATTGCTTTCTTGCTCGGTAAATTTCATATACATGCCGTCATTGGTGATATCTGTATTTTTACTATGGATCACCGTGATCGGCTGAAAGGCAAAATACTCTAAATTTAAATCGGCCAAGCCGTTGAAAAGATTTTTCTGGCTCGTCAAGTTGTCGTTTTGCGGCTGTTCAATCGATTCGATGGTCGGTTCAGCCAAGAAACCTAAAGGTAATGCATTTTGATTTTCATAAAGCTTGTATTCACCAGATTCCCCGACTCGTTGAAAGCCATATTTGGTGAGATTTGGCTTGGAGATATTGTATTTGATCCCTGTAAAAGCATCCATCAGCAAGGTATTATTCGGATAGCGGATATTTAAATTGGTGCCGCGGGACCGAAAGCCCAGTTTGTCCAGGTAGCTTGAGGAATTGCGGTTACGGATCGAAGAAAACATGCTGACACCGCTGTAGCCATAATTGATACTGTCGTTGGAAGAAACAGGATCAAGGTTTTCTAATCGGAAAAAGGTATCATTGTCTTCGTTGGCTTGAGTGACTAGCTTTTTGATGTCCGGATAAGGTTCTGTATACAAACTGCGAGAAGCATAGTTCCAATCATTCAAAATTCCGCGAACCATGCCGCTGGTATTGACGGCCATTTCTCCGCAGACGAAGATCAGCATCAAGATCGTCACTCGTTTTTGTGTTAAAAGCCCTAATTGCCCGAACCCAATACATAACAGGTAAAGAACAAAGAATACGATCGTTAGCGCAAAAGAAGTAGCGGACACATATTCATAGGTTCCAGGTCCTTTCAATGCGTAGGAGAGGGCAAACACCACGATCGTAGAAAGACCAATAATGAGAAACAATCCACGATCTTTTTGCTGCAGCTGCTCCCACCCGTATCCCGCCAGCATGATCACTAAGAAGGAGAACAAATAGGCATAACGGAAAAGGAACATATTTGGGGCATGCATCCCGTGCCAAAAAAGATTCATCGGCACGATATAAAAACTGGCAATCAAAACAGCAAACATGCCAGCGTATAAGAATTTATCTTTCAAGCGGATTTTCTTCGAAACAAAATATAAAATACATAACAGCAACGGCAATAAGCCGATATAGATGAAGGGAATGGAGCCGTATTTTGTTGTATCGTAAACACCGATCATGTTTTTCATTACAAGGTCAAAGACATCGGTGGCTTCGGTTTTAAAGGAAGAAATCGTCGTCAACTCTTCCCCGTTCGACCGCAAATCCAGCAGGGCAGGTAAGATGATCACCATTGAGGCGCCCCCTGCTAACAAGGAGGTGATGCCGTAAGGGATGATCGCCCCGCGAGCTTGTTTCCAGTTGCGGCCCAATTGGACCAAGAAATACATCACGGAAAAGAGACCAATCATAAAGCCCATGTAAAAACTGGATAAAAATAACAGCAAGTAGCTGATAAACAGCACGACTGGTTTTTTCTTTTTCACTAAACGGTCAATGCCTAAAATCACCAGTGGCAGATAGATCATGGCATCAAGCCACATGATCAGTTCCGAATGGGCGGTGATGAAGGACATCAAGGCATAACAGACGGCTAAGGTCACGTGTTGCCAACGTTGGATCTTAAAGGTTTGGCTGGCATAAAACCAAAACGCCAAGCCCGCACTGCCGATCTTGATCAAGGTCAAAAAGTACAGCGCATCTGGCATCAGCTGATTCGGGAATAACAAGACCAGGGGAGTGAAGATCCCGCCTAAGTAATAGGAGATCAATGCCAGATAATTTAAGCCTAAGGAGGCGTTCCACGTATAAAAGATACTTTGCTTGCCTAAGAGCATATTGCGGAAGCTGGCATGAAAGTTTGAGAATTGCGAAAAGGCATCACTGGCTAAGACGCTGCGGCTGCTGCCGGGGTAGATGCCAATGGTCAAATAGATCACTGCCATGATAAGAAACGGCAAGAAGAAACTAGCAAGCATATAAGGCCAATGTTGTTTGGCAAATGTTTTTATTTTCGTCACAAGAAGTCACCTGTTCTTTATCAATTTTTTCTTAGTTTACCACAGGTGAATCGATTAAAAAAACAAAGACCTGTTTTCTTTAATGAAAACCTAAGTGAAAGCGCACCAAAGAAAAAAGGGTACAAAAAAAGCCGTTCAAAACGAACGGCCGAAAAGGTCTAATTATACGCGCTCAACTTTTCCAGATTTCAAAGCACGAGTTGACACCCAAACTTTTTTAGGTTTTCCGTCAATCATAACGCGAACTTTTTGCAAGTTAGGTTTCACAGTACGTTTTGTCGCATTCATTGCGTGAGAACGATTGTTTCCACTTGTAGTTTTACGTCCAGTAAAGTAACAAACTTTAGCCATGTGGTTATTTCCTCCTTTGCCTTGATGTTGGAGCGCTATTTCAGCTCATACCATCTGAATTTATCACAGAAAGGTGAAAAAAGCAAGAGTAATTTTCAAGAAACATTGACTTTTCCCGGTAAACATTGTAAATTAAACAAGGTCGAAATGCAAGACGTTTGGTCAGAAAGCCCCTTTTCATATGTCTCATCCTTTTATTTGCGGTACAGCTATGATAAAATATGTAAGAAGAAAGATGGGTCATACCCATTGAAGGAGGCTATAAAATGGCTGTAAAAATTCAAACCTCATCAGGTATTATTGAAATCAGCAATGAAGTCATTGCAACAGTGGTCGGAGGCGCAGCAACAGATGTGTTCGGCATTGTTGGTATGGCTAGCAAGAAACAAATCAAAGATAACATCAATGAAATTTTACGAAAAGAAAATTATTCTCGCGGTGTCGTTGTCCGCCAAGAAGAAAACGGCATTGCAGTGGATGTATACACGATCGTCAGCTATGGAACAAAAATTTCCGAAGTTTCCCGCAACGTGCAGGAAAAAGTGAAATACAACTTAGAAACGATGCTAGGTGTATCTGCGAACTCGGTAAATGTATTTGTTCAAGGCGTACGTGTACTGCCAGATTAGGCAAGGGATCCGTTCATGGCGGATGATTTTAAGGAGGACTATCTAAGTGAAGGTAACGAATATCAGCGCAAGTCAGTTTCAAGAAATGGTGCAGGCAGGCGCGGCTCGTCTACAAGTTAATGCAGAGTTTGTCAACTCATTGAATGTGTTTCCTGTTCCAGATGGAGATACCGGGACAAACATGAATCTATCCATGACCAGTGGAGCAAAAGCGGTCGCAGATGCGACTTCAGAAAACGTCGGCGATCTTGCCGCTACACTTTCAAAAGGACTATTGATGGGCGCACGTGGGAATTCCGGCGTCATTTTGTCTCAATTATTCCGCGGTTTTTCTAAAGCAATCCCAGCCGTAGAAACACTCACTGCACCAGAATTGGCTCAAGCCTTTACTCATGGAGTAGAAACCGCCTATAAAGCAGTCATGAAGCCTGTGGAAGGAACCATCCTGACTGTGGCACGCATCGCCGCTGAATATGGCGAGAAAAAAGCCCAAACCACTGATGATTGTATCGAAGTCATGAAAGCAGTGGTTCATGGCGCAAAACGGTCATTGGCGAAAACCCCTGATCTATTACCGGTCTTAAAAGAAGTCGGTGTGGTAGATAGTGGCGGTCAAGGCCTGTTGTTTATCTATGAAGGCTTCTTAAATGCATTGACCGGGGAATACCCAGCCGATGAAATTTTTGAACCATCTCCAGCTGCAATGGATGAAATGGTCAATGCGGAACATCATCGCAGTGTCCAAGGGCAATTAGCGACTGAAGATATCACTTTTGGTTATTGTACAGAAATCATGGTGAAAATTGGTGAAGGTCCGACCGTTGATAGTGAATTCGATTATGAAACATTCCGTAATTACTTAAACGAGTTGGGAGATTCCTTATTAGTGGTCAACGACGATGAGATCATCAAAGTCCATGTTCACACGGAACATCCCGGCGAAGTCATGAATTACGGGCAAAAATTTGGTTCATTGGTGAAAATCAAAGTCGACAACATGCGCCTTCAGCATGAAACAATCTTGGAACACGATCAGCAAGAAGCAAAACCAGCACCAGTAAAACGTCCGCGGACACCATTTGCGATCATTGCGATCGCGGCGGGGGAAGGCTTGAAAGAATTGTTTACTAGCCTAGGCGCTTCTTATGTCATCAGTGGTGGCCAAACGATGAACCCAAGTACGGAAGACATTTTGGTGGCCATCAATGAAGTCAATGCTGATCAAGTGATCGTCTTACCGAACAACAAAAATATCTTTATGGCGGCGCAGCAAGCAGCGGAAGTTTCCGAGATTCCAGTAGCGGTTGTTGAAACACGGACGATCTCTCAAGGGATGACGGCGATGCTGGCATTCCACGAGCAGTCCACACTAGCTGAAAATCAGCAAGCCATGACCGATGTCTTAGCAAGTGTTGTCAGCGGATCAGTGACTCATGCGATCCGTAATACATCAATCGATGGCATCGAAATCACAGAAGGCGACTTCTTAGGAATGGTCGACGGCAAAATCGTTGTTTCTGTTCCTGATCGTTTCTCTGCTTCTATGACTACCTTAGAAAAAATGATCACAGAAGATACTGAGATCGTGACCATCATTATCGGTGAAGAAGGCAAAGCCAAAGAAGCAGCCAAAATCGAAGAAGCGATCGTTGAACTGCATCCTGAGATCGAAGTAGAGATCCATCAAGGAGATCAGCCGGTTTATCCGTATCTTTTCTCAGCAGAATAAACAAATTAGGCGGCGGGGGCAAAAATCGTAGATGATTTTTGGCTCCGTCTTTTTCTATGAATGCAGGAATCTCTGCAATAAATAAAATCACTTTGGAAAAGGAGGGTACCTATGCTGAATCAGCCACTTACGGTATTAAAGGGTGTCGGAGAAAAACGCGCCCAAGACTTGGCGAGTTTAGGAATCGAAACCATCGAAGACCTGCTAAAGTATTACCCGTTTCGTTATGAAGACATTCAAGAACGGCAATTAGCGGAGATTCAAGACCAAGAAAAAGTAACGATCAAGGGGATCGTCGTTTCCCCACCGGTCGTCAATCGCTTTGGCTACAAGAAAAGTCGGTTGCAATTTCGCATGATGCAAGACCACGATGTCTTTAATGTCTCCTTTTTCAATCAGCCTTATTTGAAGGACAAAGTAGAGGTCTCAGAAGAGATCGCCGTCTATGGCAAATGGGACGCCAAACGCAAAGGGCTGACGGGGATGAAAATTCTTGGCAGCAAAAGTGGCGAGGACTTTGCCCCGATTTATCATGTCAATAAAGCCGTGCGTCAAAGTGTGTTGATCGAACTGATCAAACAGGCATTCCTTGATTTTGGTGATCAGATCCCCGAGATCTTGCCTTTGTCATTGATCGAAAAATATCGCTTGTTGGATCGGAAATCCGCGATGTTTGCGATGCACTTTCCCAAAGATCCCCAAGAGAGTCATCAAGCGAAGCGGCGGGTGATTTTTGAAGAGTTCTTTTTGTTCCAAATGCAGATCCAAGGACTGAAGAAAAGTGAAAAAGCCGAGAAAAACGGCTTGGCGATCGATTACGATGTGCAGCGCTTGAAAGAATTTACTCGTAAACTGCCCTTTGAATTGACCAATGCGCAAAAGCGCGTGACCAATGAAATCTGCCATGACCTGAAAAGTCCGCAGCACATGCAACGGCTCTTGCAAGGAGATGTAGGGAGTGGGAAAACAGTCGTGGCGGCGATCGCCCTCTATGCTACGATGACGGCTGGCTTTCAGGGGGCGCTGATGGTGCCGACTGAGATTTTGGCCCAACAGCACCTAGAGAGCTTGAATCAACTCTTTGACCCCTTAGAAGTGACCACCGCTCTTTTGACAGGCTCGACCAAACCAAAAGAACGGCGGGTCATCTTAGAACAATTAGCAGCTGGGGAGATCGACATCATCGTGGGGACCCAGGCGCTGATTCAAGAAGGGGTAGACTTTGCACATCTTGGCTTAGTCATCACCGATGAACAACCCCGTTTGGGGGTCAATCAGCGAAAAGTCTTAAGGGAAAAAGGCTATCTGCCTGATGTACTCTTTATGACCGCCACGCCGATCCCTCGTACGCTAGCGATCACGGCTTATGGCGAAATGGATGTTTCGGTGATCGATGAGATGCCGGCAGGACGGATTCCTGTAGAGACGCGCTGGGTCCGACCGCCGCAGTTTGAATCGATCTTAGAGTGGGCGCAAAAAGAATTGGCCCAAGGGCACCAGATGTATGTCATCTGTCCTTTGATCGAAGAATCCGAAATGCTGGATGTCAAGAATGCCACGGAGATTTATGAGCAGCTGCAAAGTTATTTTTCCCCAACCTATCAAGTAGGGATGCTGCACGGGAAAATGAAGAATCAAGAAAAAGACACTATTATGGAAGCCTTCAAAGAAAATCAACTGCAAATCTTGGTTTCCACGACAGTCATCGAAGTAGGGGTCAATGTCCCTAATGCGACAGTGATGCTGATCATTGACGCTGATCGCTTCGGGTTAGCCCAGCTCCACCAATTACGTGGACGGGTAGGACGCGGCGCCGATGCTTCTTACTGTATATTGATCGCAAACCCGAAAAATGAGACGGGGGTCGAACGAATGAAGATCATGACAGAAACCACCAATGGCTTTATAGTCAGCGAAAAAGACTTGCAGTTGCGGGGGCCAGGAGAAGTCTTCGGCAATCGACAATCGGGCTTGCCAGAGTTTGCGGCTGCCGATTTAGTCGCGGATGCCCACATTCTAGAAGTGGCTCAAGTCGAAGCTACCCAGCTTTGGCAAAAAAATGGCTGGCAGCTATTGCCGGAATTCACGGCGTTGGCGAACTATTTAGCAGCAAAAAAAGCAGACAAACAATTTTTTGATTAAAGAATATGCTATACTGATTGGGAAAATGAAGGGAGTGGCAGCGAGATGCGGATTGCTGTTGATGCAATGGGCGGAGACAACGCCCCAAAAGCGATCGTAGAAGGGGTTATGCTGGCGAAAAAAGATTTTCCAGAGATTGAATTCCTCCTTTACGGAAAAGAAAATGAAATCAAAAAATACATGACGGATGATAAAAATGTCACTATTATCCACACAGATGAAAAAATCAATAGTGATGATGAACCTGTTAAAGCAATCAGACGAAAAAAAACGGCCTCAATGGTCTTAGCGGCACAAGCAGTGAAAAATGGCGAAGCAGATGCGATTTTTTCAGCCGGAAATACCGGTGCTTTATTAGCGGCCGGGTTGTTCATCGTTGGTCGGATCAAAGGGATCGACCGTCCCGGATTGATGTCCACAATGCCAGTGATCGGCAAAGATGCTGGCTTTGACATGCTGGATCTAGGCGCTAATGCCGACAATAAACCAGAACATTTGGCAAACTATGCCGTCTTAGGATCCTTTTACGCCCAAAAAGTTCGTGGGATCAATCGACCACGAGTCGGCTTGTTAAATAACGGAACGGAAGAAACCAAAGGCAGCGAATTGACGAAAAAAGCCTTTGAACTGCTTTCGCAAGACCCGACGATCCATTTTATCGGCAATGTCGAGGCTCGGGAATTATTGGATGGTGCAGCTGACGTCGTCGTGACAGATGGCTTTACTGGAAATGCTGTTTTGAAATCGATCGAAGGAACTGCCTTGAACTTAATGGCGTTGTTGAAACAATCGATTCTTGATTCAGGTACCAAAGGGAAATTAGGGGCGTTGTTACTGAAGGATGCGTTGCGAAAAGTAAAAAATGAGATGGATTATGCGAAACATGGCGGGGCCGTATTGTTCGGTTTGAAAGCACCAGTCATCAAAACCCATGGGGCGACAGGACCAGAAGCGGTAGCGTACACCATCAAGCAGATCCATACGATGCTAGCAACAGATGTTGTGGCCCAATTAGTCACCCACTTTGAAGAAATGCCGACTGCAAAAGACGAAACGCAATCATAATGCAATCATTGTAATGAAATTGCAAAAAAATCTAGACAAAAAGCATAGAAAGCAGTACAATGTTTGTTAGCCATTCTATGTTTTGTGCAAACGCGTGGAGGTGAAGCCAGTTGACACGAGATGAAGTATTCCAGAAAGTTGCGGTCGTGATCGCCAATCATTTTGAAATTGACGCAGAGAACGTAACGGATACGATGAGCATTAAAGACGACTTGAACGCTGATTCGATCAGTGTGATGGAATTCGTCCTTGAACTAGAAGATGAATTTGGTACCGAGATTTCTGATGAAGATGCCGAGCAGATCGAAACAGTCGGTGGAGCGGTTGATTATATTTCAAGCCATCTTGCTTAAGACAGACATAAGAGCTAAGTCCTAGATGACTTAGCTCTTTCTTTCTCATAATTGATCCGCCGTGATTTGGGCGGCTTTTCTTTAAAATCAAAATCTAAAAAACGATGGTTAAACCTGACATAACGGCGTTGGAAGCGTAATGTAAATTTTCTGAAAATTCAGTGTTTTAAGTTTTCTGGGACTTGCATTATTGTTAGCATTTCTATATAATTATTAAGAATATATTATACAATGTTAAGAAAGCTTTTGGAAATGAAATGCATGTTCCTTCTTTTTTTACATTAAAACGCAAGACATCTTAGAAAGTAGAGAGGGGTATTCGATTGTCCAGAGATAATCAATTACTAGATGTTCAAAACCTTCACACAGGTTTTCGTATCAAAGACGATTACTATGACGCAGTAGATGGTATTTCTTTTACACTGGATCGTAATGAGATCTTAGCAATCGTAGGAGAATCTGGTTGCGGAAAAAGTACGTTAGCTACAACGATCATGGGGCTACATGACCCAAACAACACGAAAATCACTGGAGAAATCTTATATAAAGATTTAAACTTGTCAAACTTAAATGAAACGTTATACAACAAAATTCGCGGAAATGATATTGGGATGATTTTCCAAGATCCGTTGTCTGCGCTGAATCCGTTGATGCGGATCGAAGACCAAATCAAAGAAGGCTTGTCTTATCATACAGATATGAATGCCGAACAGCGCCAAGCACGGGCATTAGAATTATTAGAACAAGTTGGGATCCCGAATCCACCGCGAGTAGGACGTCAATACCCTCATGAATTGTCAGGTGGGATGCGTCAGCGGGTCATCATTGCGATCGCGATTGCTTGTAAACCACCAATCATTATTGCCGATGAACCAACGACCGCGTTGGACGTGACGATCCAAGCACAGATCCTTGATCTACTAAAAGATTTGCAAGAAGAAACGCAAACGGGGATCATTTTGATCACCCACGATTTAGGTGTCGTAGCAGAGATGGCCGACCGAGTAGCCGTAATGTACGGGGGACAGTTTGTGGAAGTCGCAACAGCCGAAGAGTTGTTTGCCAATCCGAAACATCCATACACCCGCTCACTGCTTAACTCGATCCCTCAAGAAAACTCACAAGACAGTGAACTGCATGTGATCGAGGGCGTGGTTCCTTCCTTGAAAAATATGCCTCGGACTGGTTGTCGGTTTGCTGCACGGATTCCTTGGATCCCTGAAAGCGACCACGAAGCAAACCCAGTCTTGCATGAAGTAGCACCTGATCATTTGGTCCGTTGCACATGCTACAAGCATTTTCATTTTAGAGACGAAGAAGGAGAAGTGTAGATGACAGAATTAATTACAATCAAAGATCTGAAAGTCCACTATCCTATTCGCAGCGGATTCTTCAACCGCGTCACGGACCATGTGTATGCCGTTGACGGTGTGGACTTCATCATTGAAAAAGGAAAAACCTACGGATTGGTTGGTGAGTCTGGTTCTGGTAAATCCACGACGGGAAAAGCTATCGTTGGGTTAGAAAAAATCACTAGCGGTGAAATCATTTATGATGGGCAAGACGTGACCAAACGTTCCGTCCGCAAAAAAATGAACTACAACAAAGATGTCCAAATGATTTTCCAAGATTCAATGTCCAGCTTGAATCCTAAAAAACGCGTGGTAGACATTATCGCCGAACCATTGCGCAACTTTGAACGCTTAAGCGATCAAGAAGAGAAAAAACGAGTGAAAAGTTTGTTGGATATCGTTGGGATGCCAGAAGATGCCCTATACAAATATCCTCACGAGTTCTCTGGTGGACAACGTCAGCGGTTAGGGGTTGCCCGCGCGGTAGCTTCCAATCCAAAACTGATCGTCGCCGATGAGCCGGTTTCAGCCCTTGACTTATCCGTTCAAGCGCAGGTACTGAACTTTATGAAACGGATCCAGCAAGAATTTGGCTTAAGTTTCTTATTTATCTCTCATGACTTAGGGGTCGTAAAACACATGTGTGACAATATCGCCATCATGTACAAAGGCCGCTTCGTTGAGATCGGGACACGGGAAGATATCTACCAAGACCCGCGTCACATCTATACAAAACGTTTATTATCAGCGATTCCTCAAATCGACGTAAAAAATCGCGATGCTCACAAAGAAAACCGCCGCAAGGTCGAGTTGGAATATGTGACCCATCAAAAAGATTACTACGACGAATCTGGCAGAGTGTATGACTTGCGTAAAATCACCGAGTCGCACCAAGTCGCATTGAAAAACGGGGGTGCTGAATAATGTGGAAAACAATTCTACGTCGTTTGTTGTTGATGATCCCGCAAGTCATTATTTTGAGTATCTTGATTTTCTTGATCGCACAAGCAATGCCTGGGGATCCATTTACTGGTTTGATCAATCCAAACCAAGATCCAGCTGTTATTGAGCGGATGCGTGAAGCCGCTGGTTTGAATGACCCATGGTATACCCAGTATTTCCGTTGGATCGGAAATGCCTTAAAAGGGGACTTTGGACAAAGCTTTATCTTTAAATTGCCTGTTTCAACATTATTAGCAGGACGTATCAGCAATACATTGTGGTTATCTTTATTGACGGTCATTTTGACTTACGTGATTGCCATTCCTTTAGGGATGTGGGCAGGACGTTACCAAAATTCATTGCTTGATAAAGTCGTCGTTGTTTACAACTTCTTCAGTTTCGCCGTACCGTTGTTTATCTTTGCGTTGATCGCATTGTTCATCTTCGGTTACCGATTGGCTTGGTTCCCAACGGGTGGTTCCGTTGCACCGGGGGTCAGCGGCATGGCTGAGTTTTGGAGTCGTTTGTATCACCTACTATTACCGGCAATCACTTCTGCATTATTAGGAACAGCAGTGACGATCCAATACTTGCGAAGTGAAGTCATTGATTCGAAATCATTGGATTTCGTTCGTACCGCTCGTTCAAAAGGGGTACCAACGAATAAAGTCTTCTCACGTCACGTTTTCCGGAATGCATCGTTGCCGATCGCATCACAAATGGGCTACGAGATCACGTCATTGATCGCAGGTTCTGTGGTCATTGAGAAAATCTTCGCCTACCCAGGTGTCGGAAAACTGTTTATCGATAGTATCGTCCAACGGGACTATGCCGTGATCACTTCACTGACATTGATCTTAGGACTAGCGACCTTGATCGGTACGCTACTGTCAGATATCATCATGAGTATTGTCGATCCAAGAATCAGAATCCAGTAATAGGAGGGGATAAATGTGTCTGAAAAGAAAGAAAAAGTACTAAAACAAGAGAGCATCCCACCTATGGGATTGAAAATGATTTTTCGCGAATTCTTAAAAGATAAAATGGCGATCTTTTCATTAGTATTGTTAGTCGCAGTTTTATTATTCGTGTTTATCGGCTCGGCAGTTATCGATCAATCACAAGTGATGCGTGTCAGCATCCTTGATAAATACGCTGTACCTGGCGCGATTTCGCCAAACGGCGGCACCTACCTTTTAGGGGCGGATGAAGGTGGCCGTGATGTTTGGGGACAATTGATCATCGGTGCGCGTAACTCAATCTTGATTGGTTTTTCAATCACGATCATTACGTCGATCGTTGGGGTCGGACTAGGGATCATCTCAGGTTATTATGGCGGTATCATTGATAATATTTTGATGCGTATCGTTGACTTCGTTATGATTTTACCGATCATGCTGATCATTATCGTTATCGTATCGATCGTACCTCGTTATAACGTTTGGACCTTTATATGGGTCATGAGTGCCTTTTACTGGGTCGGAAAAGCAAGGCTCTTCCGAAGTAAGACCCTTTCAGAAGGCCGTCGCGACTATGTTAGTGCATCGAAAACCCTCGGAACCAATGACTTTGTCATCATGTTCCGCGAAATCATGCCGAACCTTAGCTCATTGATCATCACCAACTTAACAATGAACTTTGCAGCGAATATCGGTATTGAAACGACACTAACATTCTTAGGTTTTGGTCTGCCGACCAATGTTCCAAGTTTGGGGACACTGATCGGGTATGCCAGCAGCGGTGATGTGCTGGTCAACAGACAGTGGATCTGGTTACCCGCATCAATTCTAATTTTAGTCTTGATGTTGAGTATCAATTACGTTGGTCAAGCATTTAAGCGTTCAGCGGATGCGCGTCAACGACTAGGATAAACAAGGAGGATACAGGATGAAGAAAAATATTTTTGGTATGGTCACTCTTTTGTCAGTGTTAGCATTGGCAGCGTGTGGCAGCAACGGCGGCGGAACCGATTCTTCTGGTGGCGGTAATTCAGCGACAGAAACAGAAGATATCAGCACAATGCCAATCGAAGTCAAGAATGACGAGGATGCAATCGAAGGTGGTACGTTGGATGTTGCAGTAGTGATGGATACGCAGTTCCAAGGGTTATTCGTACCGGAGTTTTATCAAGACAGTTATGACAGTTATTTCATGGAACCAAGTAATGAAACTTTGTTCTTATACGATTCTGACTTCAAAATCGTTGACGGTGGTGCAGCAAATCTTGAGTTAGATGAAGACAACAACACAGCAACGATCACATTACGTGATAACTTGAAATGGTCAGATGGCGAAGATGTTACCGCTGATGACGTGATCTTCTCTTATGAAGTAATCGGTCATAAAGATTATACAGGTATCCGCTATGACAACAACTTTACCAATATCGTTGGTATGGAAGATTACCATGATGGCAAAGCTGATACAATTTCTGGTATCACCAAAGAAAGTGACAAAGTCGTTAAAATCCAATACAAAGAAGTTCACCCAGGTATGTTGCAAGCTGGTGGTGGAGTGTATGAATCTGCTTTACCAAAACATGCCTTTGAAGGTATCGAAGTCAAAGATATGGAATCAAGCGATCCAGTTCGTAAAAATCCAATCGTCTTTGGTCCTTATGTGATGTCAAATATCGTTGCGGGAGAGTCTGTTGAATACGTACCGAATGAGTACTACTACGGCGGCGCACCTAAAATGGATAAATTATCATTTAAAGCTGTTCCTTCAGCATCAATCGTAGAAGGATTGAATGCAAAACAATATGACGTTGTTTATTCAATGCCGACAGATACGTACCCAACTTACAAAGATGTAGATGGTTACCAAATCTTAGGTCGTCCTGAACAAGCATACACTTACCTAGGCTTTAAATTAGGTACTTGGAATGAAGAAGAAGGAAAAGTCAACTACAATCCTGAGTCTAAAATGGCGGATAAAGCATTGCGTCAAGCAATGGGCTACGCAATCGATAACGATGCAGTCGGAAGTCGTTTCTACAATGGCTTGCGTTCAAATGCTACGACGTTGATTCCACCAGTATTCGGTACATTGCACAATACGGAAGTAGAAGGCTACACATTGAACATCGACAAAGCAAATCAATTACTTGATGATGCTGGCTACAAAGATGTCGATGGCGATGGCATGCGTGAAGACAAAAATGGTGAGAAATTGACCATCAACTTTGCTTCAATGTCAGGTGGCGAAACAGCACAACCATTGTCTGATTACTATATCCAACAATGGAATGAAATCGGACTTGATGTACAATACACTACAGGTCGTTTGATCGACTTCCAAGCATTCTATGACAAGTTGAAAAATGATGATCCTGAGATCGATGTCTTCCAAGCAGCATGGGGAACTGGTTCAGATCCTTCTCCAAGTGGACTTTACGGGCCGAATGCAGCATTCAACTACACTCGTTTTGAATCTGAAGAAAATACAAAACTTCTAGATGCAATCGACTCAAAAGATTCATTTGATGATGCAAAACGTAAAGAAGCATTTGATGCTTGGCAAGAGTATGCAGCAGACGAAGCGTTTGTTATTCCTACTCTTTACAGAAACCAAGTAATGCCTGTTTCAAACCGTGTCAAAGACTTCTCATGGGCTTATGACATTGACCACAACAGATGGGCAACAGTTTCAGTTACAGCTGAATCACGTTAATCAATAATCGTTGAAAAGACGTCCTTTCTGGGACGTCTTTTTTTCTGTTTTTTTGCGGGTATCTGAGGAAAACAGGTTTTTTTATACAGGAGAAGATTAAGTAGATAAATTTTTATTACAGTCTTTCCAAGAATTTGGAGGAAACATTTCATAATTCGGCAAAAACCAGTATAATAGGGAAGTGTCGATAAACTAATGAAGGAATGTGACAAATGAATACACAATTAACGAAAGAACTAAAAGAAAAGTTTGATATTGTGTTCCATGATGTAGATCTGCTTGAACAAGCGTTTACGCATTCATCTTATGTGAATGAGCACCGCAACTTGCACTTGTCAGATAACGAACGTTTAGAGTTTTTGGGCGATGCTGTCTTAGAGTTGATCGTTTCACGGTATTTGTATCGTGAATTGCCAGATCTGCCCGAAGGTAAGCTGACGAAGCTACGGGCGGCAATCGTTCGCGAAGACAGTTTATCCATGTTTGCCAAAGATTGCCGATTCGATGAATACATTCGTCTAGGCAAAGGGGAAGAAAACTCTGGCGGTCGTAAACGACCTTCTTTGCTTTGTGATCTATTTGAAGCCTTTTTAGGTGCGTTATACTTGGACCAAGGACTGGAAAGTGTCAGCGGCTTTTTGACGAAAGTTGTTTTTCCAAAAGTAAAAGCAGGTGCTTTTTCCCATGAGATGGATCATAAGACCCGCTTGCAAGAAGTCTTGCAGCGTGGTGGCGATGTTTCCATCAATTATCGTTTGATCAAAGAAGCAGGCCCCGCCCATGAACGGATTTTTTGGACGGAAGTCTATTGCGATGATACCTTGATCGGAAAAGGACAAGGAAAATCGAAGAAATTATCAGAACAGGACGCCGCGGCGAATGCCTTGGCAGATCTTGAACAGTAAGAGAGGACTGGCGGAGTGTTTTTAAAACGAATAGAGATTGCCGGCTTTAAATCCTTTGCCGACCGCACAGTCATTGATTTCGAACATCGTGTGACTGCAGTCGTCGGACCAAATGGCAGCGGCAAGAGCAATATTACCGAAGCGATTCGTTGGGTTTTAGGAGAACAATCTGCCAAAAATCTACGTGGTGGCAAAATGCCTGATGTTATTTTTGCAGGTTCTGACACCCGCAGAGCGCTAAATATAGCGGAAGTGACGATCGTTTTAGACAATAGCGATCATTATTTACCGATGGATTACAGTGAGATCAGCGTGACTCGCCGCTTGAGAAGAACCGGCGAAAGCGACTTTTTCTTAAATAAACAAGCTTGCCGCTTAAAGGATATCCAAGAATTGTTTATGGACTCTGGGTTGGGGAAAGAATCATTTTCGATCATTTCCCAAGGCAAGGTAGAAGCAATTTTCAGCAGCAAACCAGAAGACCGTCGTGGGATTTTTGAAGAAGCGGCGGGGGTATTGAAATACAAACAGCGGAAAAAGAAAGCTGAGCAAAAGTTGTTTGAAACAGAAGACAATTTAAGCCGTCTACAAGATATCATTTATGAACTAGAAGATCAGTTGGTGCCTTTGGCAGCCCAAAGTGAAGCAGCCAACCGTTTTTTAGCGTTAAAAGAAAAATTGACGACGGTTGATGTGGCCTATGCAGTCTTAGAGATCACGAAAGCAAAAGAAGCGTGGGAGACAGCCAAAGCTCAACTGAGTACCTTTAACCAAGAACTGGCGCAGATTTCCGAAAAGATCAACCAAGGGGAACTGTCGCTACATTCTTTGCGGCAACAACGGACCGCCTTTGATGAAACGTTGGAGCGTTTGAATCAGCAGCTTTTAGAGGTCACTGAAGGACTGAAGCAAGCTGAAGGACAAAAAGAAGTCTTGGATGAGCGATCAAAACATACGCAAAAAAGCTCCGCGGAATACCAAGAAACTTTAGAGGAAGTCACAGAACGGGTCACACTTTTAAATGAAGAAAAAGCAGAACTGATCGGCTTGCTTTCACAAAAGAATCGTAGTGTGCAGGAAGTTGAAGCAGCGATGCTGGCGTGTCAGCAAGAGCAGGAAAAGTACCAACGTTCAGCAAAAGAAATCATTGAAGAATTGCGTAGCCAATATGTCGAAGCCATGCAGGAGCAGGCAACGATCGGAAACGAATTGAAATACTTGGAGCGTCAATACCAGCAAGAAGCCGCGAAAAATCAAACAGCGTTAAGCAAGCAGACGCAAATGAATACGTCGTTGAAAGAAAAGACGACGGAAGCGCAAATCGTGGAAGAACAACTGACGCAGGCTAAGGCGATTTTAGAAGAACAACGCAAGCAATACATCCATCTTCAAGAAAAAGCTCAGACCAACAAAAAACGCTTTGATGAAGAACAAAAGAAAATGTATCAGTTAATGAGTCAAGTGCAACAGGTACGAGCGAAACAGCGCAGTCTGCAAGACATTCAAGAAAATTATAGCGGCTTTTATCAAGGCGTTCGCTTGATTTTGAAAAACAAACAGCAAATCAGCGGCATCGTTGGCGCAGTAGCGGAGTTGATCGATGCACCGCAAGATTATACCGTGGCGATCGAGACCGCATTAGGCGCCGCTGCACAGCATGTCGTCGTTGAAAATGAACGGGATGCACGGGCAGCCATCACGTATCTGAAAGAAAATCGCGGCGGTCGTGCCACTTTCTTACCGCTGACGACTATCAAAGCCCGTCATTTGCCAGATTATGCCCGCAATCAAGCCAAGCAAGTGTCCGGCTTTATCGGCGTTGCCAGCGAATTGGTCCAGTCGCCGGAACACGTCCAAACCATTACGGATAACTTGTTAGGCAGTATCTTGATTGCCGAAGACTTGCAAAGTGCTAATGCGTTAGCACGAGCATTGAACTATAGCTATCGGGTCGTTTCTTTAGAAGGGGATGTCATGAATGCTGGTGGTTCCATGACGGGTGGCGCAACGAAGAAAAATGCCGGTAGTTTGTTTAGTCAAAACAATGAGCTACAACAATTGACGGCACAAGCGGCGCAATTGGATGAGCGGCTTTTAAAAACAGAAAAGCAAGTCCAGCACTTTGAAGCAGCGACTAAAGAAGCACAAGCAGCACTAGAAGAATTGCGGACGCAAGGCGAACAGGCTCGCATGACGGAGCATGAGCTGCAAAGCCGCTTACAAAATCTTGAGAATGACCTGAGCCGCTTGAAGCAAGAGCAGCAAGTGTTTGATTTTGAACATCGCGAAGTGCAAGCCTTCTTTGAAGAGTACGATGAGAAGAAGACGAGTTTGGAAGAACAGCAAAAGAATATTGCGGCGCAATTGGCGAAAATCGATCAAGATATTCATCAAATGAATGCCGAAGAAGACTTGATCGAGGAAAAACGCCAAACCTTAGCACAAGAAAGTGCGCGCTTGCAGGCAGCTTTCGCCGTTCAAAAAGAACAAGTGGCGCATTTGCAGCAAAAAATTGCCGCTACGAATCAAGCATTGGAAGAAAACGAAGCGCGTCAACAATCCTTAGAACGGCAGTTAGCTGCCTTGACAAGCAACGTCAGCGATCATGAGTTTTCAGAAGAAAGCATTCTTCAGCGAATTGAGGCCTTCACAACCACCAAGCAGCAGGTAACAGCGGAATTGACGGTGATTCGGGAACAACGTCAAGTCGTTCAACAAGAAATCGGCGCATTAGACGAAGCCCTGAGTGCTGAAAACTTAACGCAAAAAGAAAAGCTGTCAGAAAAAACCGAAGTTGAGATCGAAAAAAATCGCGCAGAATTGGTGATGGATAATCGTTTGTTGTATTTACAAGAAGAATACAATCTCACCTTTGAAAAGGCAGCACAAGATTTCCCTGAAATCGAGGATGCAGAACAAGCCAAAGTCGACATTCAGGAACTAAAACATGCGATCGAGCAAATTGGTCCAGTCAATTTAAATGCGATCGAACAATATGAACAAGTCAATCAACGGCATTTGTTCTTAACGAGTCAGCGAGATGATCTGCTGTCGGCTAAAGCACAGCTGTTTGATACGATGTCTGAAATGGATGAAGAAGTCAAAAACCGTTTTGGCGAAGTCTTCGATGCGATCCGTCTGCAATTCAAACAAGTATTTCCTAATATGTTTGGCGGCGGTCATGCGGAATTAGTCTTAACAGATCCGAAAGATTTATTGAACACTGGGATCGAGATCGAAGCCCAACCGCCGGGCAAGAAATTGCAAAACCTCAGCTTGCTATCAGGGGGCGAGCGGGCGCTGACTGCGATTGCGTTATTGTTTTCCATTATTCAAGTTCGTCCAGTACCGTTTTGTGTGCTTGACGAAGTGGAAGCAGCATTGGATGAAGCCAATGTCTCTCGTTTCGGTCATTACTTGAGTGCTTTCCAAAATGATACGCAGTTTATCGTCGTAACTCACCGCAAAGGAACGATGGAGGCAGCAGATGTGTTGTATGGTGTGACCATGCAAGAATCTGGAGTGTCGAAGACCGTGTCCGTACGCTTAGAAGAAGTGCGTGAAGGCGGTAGTTTTGCAGCAGATCAAGCATAGAGGAGGAATGATATGATTAAACTGATTGCGATCGATTTAGACGGAACGTTATTGAATGACAAAAAAGAAGTGACTCCTCGCAACAAAGAGGTACTTGCTCGTGCCAAAGCACAAGGCGTAAAAATTGTCATTTGTACTGGACGTCCATTGCGGGCGATCCGTCCCTATTTAGAAGAATTATCGCTGAAAGAACCCGGCGACTATAGCATCACCTTTAACGGCGGTTTGGTTCAAAAAAATGAGACTGGCGAGATCATTGAAAAAGCAGCGATGCAGCTGGCAGATATCCATGAATTGGTTTCAGTGGCGGAAGACTTGAATTTGCCTCTAGACGTGGTATCCGAAGAGATCGTCTTGAGTTTACCGACTTCAGCAGCGCATCCATCGATTTATGGCTCGTTGAACCCTTTATTGGATTGTCGTCCTTTTGCCGTAGCTGATCTGGATGAATCGATGCTCTATAATAAAGCGGTGATCGCCTACCATCAGGAAGTCTTGGATCCTAAGATCCCTGAGATTTCCTCAGAGATCCGCGAGAAATATGAAATCATCAAAAGCCGGAATAACCTGTTAGAATTTATGCCTAAAGGAATCACCAAAGCCTATGGTATCAGCCTATTGGCGCAAGATTTAGGGATCAAGCAAGAAGAAGTGATGGCGATCGGTGATGAAGAAAATGACTTGCCAATGATTCGCTATGCAGGGATTGGCGTAGCGATGGCCAATGCCGTGCCAATCATTAAAGAAGCGGCTGACGTTGTCACCGTTTCAAACCAAGAAGACGGTGTGGCAGCAGTGATTGAAGAATATGTCTTAAAAGGAGGTGCGTAAGATGGGATTTTTTGACAAAATCAAAAAAGCGCTGATTGGAGAAACCAAAGAAGTAGAGCAAGAAGCCGACAAACCAGTCGTTGATGCTGATTCACCAGAGAATCAGCCTTCAGAAGAAAGCCAGCCAGCACAAACACCTGCTGAACAAGAAGCTTCCGAAGCAGTGGCACCTACAGATGCCGCCGACGCCAGTGATTTGAAGGCAGAGCAAGAAACTGCCGAAGCGTCCCCACAGCAAGAAGCAACGGTAGCGAATAAAGGAGAAGAAGCACCAAGTGTTCCAGTAGAAGTGACCGAGAACACACCATCAGAGGATGCACCAGCTTCTGAACCAATCCTTCAACCAGCGCCAGAGACGGAAAGTGTGCAGGACAAATACACCAAAGGATTGACGAAATCACGAAAAACCTTTGGGCAACGGATGAACGAATTGTTCGCCAATTTCCGTACGGTGGACGAAGACTTCTTCGAAGAAGTGGAAGAAACGTTGATCGGTGCAGATGTTGGCTTTGATGCGGCGATGAAGATCGCGGATGCATTGAGACAAGAAGTCAAACTACGTAATGTAAAGAAAACAGCGGATGTCCAAAATGTCATCATCGAGAAATTAGTTGACCTGTATGGGGAAGCGGGTGTCGGTGAAGTCAACGAATTGAATATGCAGCCGGGGTTGACCGTCATTTTATTTGTTGGCGTGAACGGTGTTGGAAAAACCACCAGTATCGGGAAATTAGCCCACCAATTCAAAGCCGAAGGCAAGAAAGTCTTATTGGCTGCAGCGGATACTTTCCGTGCCGGTGCCATCGATCAATTAGTGGTCTGGGGTGAACGGGCTGGTGTTGAAGTCGTTCGTGGCAATGCCGGAGGCGATCCAGCAGCGGTCGTGTTTGATGCGATGGAGCGCGCAAAACGAGAAAATGCTGACGTTTTATTAGTAGATACAGCTGGTCGTTTGCAAAACAAAGTCAATTTGATGAACGAATTAGAAAAAATCAAACGGATCATTCAGCGAGTGGACCCAACGGCCCCTCATGAAGTCCTGCTTGTGTTGGATGCAACAACGGGTCAAAACGCCATGAATCAAGCAAAACAATTTAAAGAAACGACGGATGTTTCTGGTCTCGTCTTAACGAAACTTGATGGAACAGCCAAAGGGGGGATCGTCTTGGCGATCCGTAACGAGCTACGGCTGCCAGTCAAATTAGTGGGACTTGGAGAAGGCATCAATGATTTAGAGCCATTTGATCCAAATGAATTTGTTGTCGGCTTATTCAAAGGCTTGATCAAGGAATAAAAAAGAAGAGCCCTGTGTCAGGTAAAATACCTGCACATGGCTCTCCTTTATTGCTGCTTTTATTTCAAATGAAGGCAATAACAAACGAGTTGCCGTTCAGCTATTGCCGATCAATCTGGGGCGGAAAGGTTACAATGTTTAGCTAGGTCAAATACGGATACAGCGATGTACGAATTTGCCTTAAAGCATAAAACGATTTTTTTTGAGTGGCTAACATTTTTCGTTCTTCTAAAGTCTGGGAAGTATCAGATAGAATAAAATGAAAAGCTCAGCTACAAAAAATTATTTTTTTAGCTCCCCTTGGCGCTCGATGATCATTTTTTCTAAGTTGTTCAACGTATCGATATCTTTATTGGTTTCGATAAAGTTCGTAATCAAATTCAATAACGATTGATCAGACAACTCTGCTGCTAAGAAGTCTTCTTGGGTCACATTCGGAGAATACAACCGAGTCAAAACAGTACCGCTGTAGCCGATATCTGCTACTTTCAATAAGTCGTGGTTTTTTAGTTTACGTACGACTGCTTGAATGGTATTCTTGCTTAGATCTTGCTGTTGGACAGCAATGTCATTTGCAGAAAGAGGTTTGTCTGAATTCCAAAAGATATTCATGATTTGACGTTCACGTTTGGTAAGATTAAGTGGCTTCATTCACTATTCTTCCTTTCAAAAAAGAGTAATATGGACATAATATTTTACTGTTCTATAAGCAGTATACTTTATTTTGAAGGTAAATATCAAATTTATTCAAGTATTTTATAAATTCTTGGTAATTTTATTCAGAGATACTACAAGTGAAGAGCAAATTCCTGCTTTTTTCGCCATTTTTCACTATAATGGATGGAAAGAAACAGATTATAAGAAAAAATCTAGTAGAAGAACATAGAGGGCATTCGCATGAAAATAAAAACATTATTATCACATAAAGAGCTTTTTCCCTATTTATTGAAAGGGCGTTACGGGATTGAGCGAGAAGCACAGCGGGTACGATTAGACGGAACCTTTGCTGGAACGAATCATCCTGAAAAGCTAGGTAATCGTCGCTTCCATCCCTATATCCAAACGGATTTTGCGGAAAATCAACTGGAACTGATCACGCCGGTCGCGGATTCAGTGGATGAATTGTTCCGTTTCTTAGGGGCCATCCACGATGTGGCATATCGTTCAATGGCAGCAGAAGAAATGCTCTGGCCTTTAAGCATGCCACCAGCTTTACCAGAAAAAGAAGAAGACATCGTCATTGCAAAATTAGACCAATTTGAAGATGTGCTCTACCGCCGCTATTTGGCCAAAACGTATGGTCGCCGTAAGCAAATGGTCAGTGGGATACATTTCAATTTTGAATTTGCGGAAGACTTTTTGCAGCAACTGTATGCTTTATCTGAAACGAATGAAAGCTATCAAGCCTTTAAAACTGCGCTTTATTTGAAAGTAACTCGCAATTATTTGCATTATCGCTGGTTTTTGACGTATTTCTTTGGGGCGACCCCTGTATCAGAAGCCAATTATTTTACGACAGGAAACGGACCGCAAGAACCAGTCCGCAGTATTCGCAATAGCCGTTATGGCTACACGAATCACGAAGACGTCAAGGTATCTTATGCTTCGTTAGAGACCTATCTTGCAGATATTGCCAAATTAGTGGAGACAGGAAAGCTTTCAGAAGAAAAAGAATTTTATGCGCCAGTGCGTCTACGTGGGGGAAAACGGGTCGCAGATCTAGCCTCAGCTGGTATCCGTTATATTGAGTTAAGAAATATCGATATCGATCCCTTTGCCCGCTATGGCATTTCCAAAGAGCAAGTCGCGTTCTTACATTTCTTCTTATTGTTTTTAAGTACAAAAGAAGAAGGCAACGATGCCGATGCGTGGATCGAAGAAGGCAATCAGAAAAATGATCAGGTGGCATTAGAGCATCCCTTAGCACCATTAACGTATCAGCAAGAAGCGCAAGCACTGATTGCTGAAATGATGGACTTTGCCCAAGCCCTTGAGCTGCCGTATCCGCCATTTTTGGATCAGCTTTCTGAGATGCTGGCTGAACCAGAAAGAACCTTCGCTGGACGTCTTTTCTCAGCGAGTCAAGCAACCAGCCAAGCGCAGACAGCAACATTGCTGGGACAAAAGTATCATCATGCTGCTTGGGAAAAACCGTATCAATTGGCTGGTTTTCGAGCAATGGAATTGTCGACCCAGATTCTCTTGTTCGATGCGATCCAAAAAGGTATCGAAGTGACGGTACTGGATGAAACGGATCAGTTCTTGAAATTAGCCGTGAAAGACCACGTTGAATATGTTAAAAATGCCAATATGACCAGTAAGGATCAGTACATCGTCCCATTGATCATGGCGAATAAAACGGTCACCAAAAAAATCTTAGCCGAAAATGGCTTTCATGTACCAGGTGGTGCTGAATTCGCTTCGGCAGAAGAAGCGATCGCGTTTTATCCGCAAATCGCCCACAGCGGGTTTGTGGTAAAACCGAAAACCACCAATTATGGGATTGGTATCTCGATTTTCAAAGAAGGCGCCTCTTTAGCGGATTATCAAGCGGCGGTTGCCATTGCCTTTGCGGAAGACGATTCGATCCTCGTTGAGACCTTTTTATCAGGGACGGAATATCGGTTCTTCGTGATCGATGGGCGAGTTGATGCGATTTTATTACGTATCCCAGCCAATGTCGTGGGTGACGGCAAGCGTACGATCACGGAACTCGTCGCAGAGAAAAATCTCGATCCATTGCGCGGCACCCATCATCGGACCCCATTAGAGTTGATTCAATTAGGGGAACTGGAACAACTGATGTTAAAAGAGCAAGGGTATCAAGTTGATTCAGTGCCAGAAGAGGGGCAGATCGTTTATTTGCGAGAAAACTCGAATATCAGTACTGGCGGTGATTCTATCGATGTAACGGATGACTTCAACGATGACTACAAACAAGTAGCAGTCGATGCGGTAGCCGCATTACAAGCATCTATCAGCGGAATCGATCTGATTATTCCAGATAAAACCAAGCCAGCCAATGAACCGGGGGCTTATGGAATCATTGAAGCCAATTTCAACCCAGCGATGCATATGCACGTTTATCCATACAGCGGGAAAGGCCGACGCTTAACTATGTCTGTTTTACGCCTGTTGTTCCCTGAAGTCTTCGAGAGCTGATGGAAGCCTAGAGAGCAAAGAACTGCACACTCTGGAAGGGGATTCCCTTCGAAAGTGTGCAGTCTTTTTTATTAGGATTCAAAAGCAGCGATCTCAATCGTTTGTTTTGTTTCTTCCACCTTGAGACCTGTTCGGGCTTCCCACCATTGTTTCATTTCTTTTTCATACGTGGTAGGAAAACGTTGGATCAAGGTCAATAACGGTATGCCTTGAATCGAGGCATAGGGAAAGTTTAAAACCAGATTGTACTTCAGTTCCGACAGGAGGCTATAATATTGAAACATCATAAAGTTCATTTCATTCTGATCCTCCAGTAGGAGTACTTTCGGAGCGCGATCCAGCATAAAACCCAAGCTGCGCATCATGAACAATACGCCATCCAGATGGCTCGATTCGATCGTAGGGGCCGTTTTCAACAAATCGATATGCAAATCCAAAGCATCAAGCAGTTCTTTCTTTAATGAAAGGTAGGGCGGTGTTGATTGTTCCATGATAGTTCCTCCTTTTAATGGAAAAGACGTTTCCAAAATGACGTTTTCTCTGGTTGTTCGTGCTCTTTATCCGATGGAGCGGCAGCTGCAGGGAATTTTTTTTCGATATCGATGACGTCTTGATTGACGGCTTCTTTCCCAGCAATCAGCAAGCCAATACTGTCTGGACCGGCATCTTGTGCATCGGAGACGATCCGAAATTCCATCTGTTGTTTGGTCAGCAAAGTGATGTAATCAGTCTGGATCGATTCTGGCAATTTTCCGTTGATCAGCACGAGCGCTCCTTGATAATCTGGTAAGGCGTTCAAGAGCGTTTTCTGGTTGTCCTTCTTCTTCATTTCTGTTACTGTCATACTAAGATAACACCGTTCACGAAACGTGCCTAAATACTTGCGCTGTTCATCTGGGTTGACGCGAGGCGTCCCATACATTCCTGTATCAAGGCGTTTTTCTAATTCGTCTGACATTGAAGTATCCTCCTCAAAGCGTTTACTTATGCTTATTATAGCATATCCAGCAAATAGCAAAAGAGGGGTGCGATCGTGAGAGAGTTTTGATAGAAAGTAGGGATCCTATGACAACAAAAGAACGACATTTGCTATTATTAGCAGAAAATCAACGGTTGGAGACACCGAGGCTGCTCTTGCGCCCCGTTTCCTTGGCGGATGCAGCGGACATGTTTGCCTATGCAAATGATGAAGAAACGACGACCTTCGTCTTTGCTAGACATGGGTCGGTTGACGAAACAAAACTGCGCATCGCCGAGTATTTTGTTGCTGCACCCTTAGGAAAATATGCGATCGAAGAAAAAGACTCAGGCAAAATGATCGGGACCATCGATTTACGGGTGGAATCTGAAAAAGAGATCGCTGAGCTTGGTTATACATTAAGTCGCGATTACTGGGGGCAAGGAATCATGCCAGAAGCGGCAATGACACTGCTGCATTTTGGTTTTGAAACACTCGAATTGATTCGGATTTTTGCTCGACATGATGCTCGAAATCCCAAGTCTGGACGGGTCATGGAGAAAATTGGGATGAAATTGGAAGCAACGATCCCAGCTGCCCGCAAATCGGGTGAAGAAATCATCGATGAAGTCACGCGCGGCATCACGCTGGAGGAATGGAAAAAACGTATTATGTAAAGGAGGGCTCTCGTCATGGAACTGAACATTGAGCCAGCAGCAATTGAAAAAATAACCTCTTATGTACAGCCAGATGATCGTCTCTATTTGGATTTTGAAGACGGCGTCGGTCCGTTTCCTGCAACGGAGATCACCTGCCGTTTGGACATCCATTTTCGCCTGATCATCGTGCCACAGAGCTATCCAGAAGAAGGATTGGCGATCTACGACACCCCTTTAACGACACCCTTAGGCACGATTTGGTTGAAGCAAGGGGCTCAGGTGTATTTAGAAGAACAGACTCGGATGCAGGTGGAACCGACCTATCAACGGTTGCAATTGGTGGGAAATAGCGGGATCTTAGCTAATGATGTCCAATTGTTACGGATCGAAAAGCAGACGGCAGGCCGCTGATATGGGCACGCTGGCTGTTATTAGCGACTTGCACGTCGATATCAACCAATTATTCGACCCCCATCTGCAGCTGATCGCTGATTATTTGCAGCAAAATCAGGTGACCCATCTGCATCTGGCAGGAGATGTGGCGAATAAAAAGCAACGGCTATTAGACGTGGTCGCTTTTTTTCAAAGTCGACAGGTGCCAACGACCTTTCACTGGGGCAATCATGAAATGGTGGACTTGACGGAACAAGAGATCGAGGCTTTCGATGACCCCACCTTTCTTAATTTTCAGACGTATCGCTTATCAGAAAAAACACTGCTGTTGGGAATCAATGGCTGGTATGACTACCAATATTCTGATCTGACCAGTGAAGCTGAGATCTTGCGGCTGAAAAATTTGTTTTGGTATGACCGCATGATTCAACGAAAGGGATCGGATAAGGAGATCAGTCAAGCCATCAATGAGCGTTTAGCGGAAACATTGGCCCATTTGCCGCAAGACAAGAAATTCTTCTTTCTACCCATTTTGTGCCTCAAGAAGCGTTTGTTGTGCGGCAGACCGGCAAGTACGCCCGCTGGAACCACCTAAATGCGTTTTTGGGGTCGCCTGATTTTGGCGCAGTGATCGATCAGTACGCCAATGTGCGGGCAGTCGTCTTTGGGCATACCCATCGACGCTTTGAGAAAAAAGAGCTTGCGGGAACCAGCTACTATTGCCGTCCCTTCGGCTACTATTATGAATGGCAGTTGACCCGACGCTTCGTTTTGGAAAACCACTTAGCAGAAGCATATTCGCCAACGAAAGTTCGGACGCTGCTGCGAAACCATCATGAGGCATTTGAGGACTATAAAACGGCGCATCTTGTAGAGGAATTGGCGCAAGCGATCACGCTGCTGCCGTATTAGCGCAGCAAACGAGTCCTGCTTGTTTTCGTAATTGAATTCCCACGCAATTTAAAACACAAAAGAAACACGCAAAGGAGAAAAATCATGACATTTGAAGAAATCTTACCAGAATTAAAAGCCGGCAAAAAAATCATTCGCGAAGGTTGGGGCGGTTTTGAACTTTATGTGACATTCGTTGAAGGTGAAGTCTACGACAATGCCCCAGTCACCCCTTACTTTTTGATCAAAACAGCAGATGAGGGATTCTCGAGTTTCGCACCGACTGTTTGCGACATTCTTGCGGAAGATTGGAAAATCGTGGAATGACGGCAGCGTGGATCGATGACAAAACGATTGTGTTTGTCACAGGCGCTGCTTCAGGTATCGGTAAAGCGCAAGCAGAGGCGTTTCTTGCAGAAGGCGCCCAAGTATTTGGGGTTGACTGCCAATCGTTTCCTGATACGCTTTTAGCCCAGCCCCGCTTTTTCGGCACATGTTGTGACTTAGCGGTGAAAGAAAATTGTCTTGCAGCGGTCCAAGCTTGTGTGACGCACTTTGGCGGTATCACGGTCTTGTTAAATACAGCAGGAAAGCTTGACGACTATCATACGATCGCTGAGACGACCTCAATGGAGTGGGAGGAGATATTTCAAACCAATGTCTCCAGCATGTTTTATTTAACGAAAGAAATTTTGCCGCTGATGCAAGCCAATGGCGGCGGAACGATCATCAATATGGCATCGATCGCTGGAATGGTCGCAGGTGGAGGTGGGATCGCTTATACAACCGCAAAACACGCGATCGTCGGGTTTACCAAACAGTTGGCATTGGATGTTGCAGATCAAGGGATCTCGGTGAAGGGCATCGCACCAGGTGCGATTCAAACGCCGATGAATGCGGCTGATTTTGCCGGTGACGGAAAAATGGCGCAATGGGTGGCAGAGGAGACGCCGGTCAAGCGTTGGGCACAGCCAGAAGAAGTTGCAGCGCTGACTCTTTTTCTTGCCAGTCCGCAAGCTAGTTACTTGCAGGGGGCGATTGTGCCCATCGACGGTGGTTGGACCTTGAAATAATGAGCCCATTAGAGGAGGATGCCAATGAAGGAACAAGCGATCCAGCACTTGCTTGCAAAAAATCGTGAATGTCGACAACTGCTTACGATCATTGAAGCGTTGCAGCTGTCGGATTGCTGGCTGTGTGCTGGGTACCTGCGGAATTATTTATGGGGTTTTCTCAGTGGAAAAATAGCTGAGGTGCCGCTAACGGATATTGATGTCGTGTTTTATGATCCGACTGTAAGCGTAGAAGAAACAGCAGCGATCGAAGCGCAACTGCGCCGTTCGTTTCCCGAATTTCCTTGGGAGGTTCGTAACCAAGCGTTGATGCACCAGCACAATTTTGCTGAGGAGCCGCCTTATACAAGTACCTTCGATGCTTTAACGAAATTTCCAGAGCGTTGTACAGCGGTGGCGGCACGAATGAATCAAGGCAAGCTTGAATTGATGGCGCCTTTTGGTTGGCAGGATGTTTGCAGTTTTCGGGTGCGGCCAACACCGCATTTCGCCCAAAATGAACAGTACCTTGCGGTTTACCGACAACGCCAAGCGATCAAGCAGTGCAGAAAATTTGGCCGCAGTTGTCGATTGAAGAGATCGACAACTAAAAAAGAACACTCGCGTGATGCGGAGATTTCCAAAAGTTAGACGAAAAAGCTAACTGATGGGAATCGCTGCATATGACGCGAGTGTTTTTTTATTAACGCAAAGCCAATGGTTGCGCCAAGCGGTTTCTTAAAAAGATACCTAGATAAGCTGCGGCAACGGCTTTGATGATCCCGGGGATAATAAACAAAACAAAACCACCGTTAAAAGCAGCCGGCCATGCCATGCCCGTGCTCCATTTCAGCCATAATGTACCAAATAACAAAGTTGCCAGCGCACCGACAATATTGCCGATCACTGCTCCTGTGTAGCGAAACGCCGTTTTTTCTACGACCAATCCAGTAAGCAATCCGTTAAAGAGGAAGCCGACTAAATAGCCGCCAGTTGGTCCTAACAAAACACCGATACCGCTGGAAAAACCAGCGAAAACGGGCAAACCGATCAATCCTAACAGCAAGTAAACGATGATCGCCATTGTTCCTGTTCGCGTGCCAAGGAAAGTCACCGCCAGGCCGATCGCAAAGGTTTGTCCTGTCAATGGGATCAAACCTAACGGAATCGTCAATTGGGAAAGACCAGCAATAATGATCGCAAATAATGCGGCATGGATTTGTTCACGTAATGATAATTTCATCGAATCCTTCTCTCTCATAATAATTTCGTTAACCTGAAAAAAGATTTATTTGGTTAACGAAATTATAAACGGTGGTTTACCAAAAGTAAAGAAGAATCTTATTTTTTTAGTGTCCTTTTTTTAATAGGACAAGTAAGTTCTTTGAGGAGAGGAAAGGGGCGATTTCTTCCAACTCATCTGTTGAGAAGGGCAGTGCTTGAACAAGCCGGCAGATCGT
The DNA here is from genome assembly GCA_010014825.2 of Danaus melanippus. NCBI lineage: Eukaryota > Metazoa > Arthropoda > Insecta > Lepidoptera > Nymphalidae > Danaus > Danaus melanippus. The sequence continues at coordinate 92,080 of JAAAKD020075565.1, read as the reverse complement.
TGCTTCTGTCAGAAACGGCAGCAGTTCTTCGATTTCATCATAAGATAAGCGCTCTGAAGCGACAACGTTTGGCTGTTCCAGGGCGGTCAGCAGGAGCTCATCCAGATACGGTGCAGGTAAAAAGGGCAGCAGTTCTTCAATCTCAGAAAAGCGAAAGTCAGGATTTTCAAGCCAGCCTTTGATTTCTCCCGCCAAAAAGTTGGGGGTTAAAAAGGGCGCCGCCTCTTCCCAAAAAGCCATGGAATAGTGGTTGCCTGTAAGGAGCTCTTCTATTTGGGGCTTTTTCAAAAACGGCAAGAGTTCTTCCATGACATCTTCTGGGATATTCTCGGCGCCATTTAACAGGTGTTGTAAGTCGGCGCTGGTCAAATGAGGTGCTAGCCTAGGCAATAAGTCTAGGTCTAAAGAAGTTTCTTGAAACGGCTCTTCTTGAATCAATGCCGACAATTCTTGCGGTTTGATCAGCGGAGCTAGTTCGGCGATTTCTTCTGGCTGTGCGGTTCCTGCTTGGTAATGTTGGACAGCAGCTGCGGGCTTCCCTAACAGCTCATCGATGGATAGGTCTAAAATCGTTGCTAGCTGCGGCAATTTTTCAATGTCCGGCAGTGAGTTGCCCCGCTCCCAATTACTGACCGCCTGATAGCTGACAAGTAACTGGTCTGCCAAGTTGCTTTGGGTCAGATTTTTTTCTTTGCGTTTGGCAGCGATCTGCTGACCAATTTTTCTCATGTTGAATTCACTCATAAATGAATTCCCCCTTTCATGCTCTAAGTATAGTTTCTCAGAAGGTGGAAACGCAATCAAGCTGTGGTTGAGCAGGCGAATGCCGACTCAATCACAGCTTGAGTTTACGAATGGATGAGCTGAAGGAGGTGTTCACCAAACGCTTGTGTCGTTAAACAGACCGCTTCTGGCATCAACTGTGCGAAGTCGGCAGTGACGTGCTGACTTTGCAAGGCTTGTTCAATGGCTTGCGTCAGTATCGCAGCAGCTTCCGGCCAGTTCAAATGTTCTAATAGCATGCACGCCGATAGCAACAGGGAACAAGGATTGGCTTTGCCAAGTCCTGCGATATCCGGTGCCGTTCCGTGGGTAGCTTCAAAGATGGCTGCTCCGGTATCGTAGTTGATATTGGCGCCGGGGGCGATCCCGATGCCGCCGACTTGTGCAGCCAGTGCATCAGAGATGTAGTCGCCGTTTAAATTACAAGTGGCAATGACGTCGAATTTTTCTGGATACAAAAGGATCTGCTGTAAAAAGTTGTCGGCGATCACGTCGTTAACAACGATTTTCCCAGCCGCTTTTGCCGAGGCAAGGGCGGCTTCGGCTGCCTTTGAGCCGTTTTCTGCTTTGATTTTGTTGTATTGATTCATTGTAAAACACTGGGCGGCATACGTGGTCTCTGCAAGCTGATAGCCCCAGTTTTTAAAGCCGCCTTCTGTAAATTTCATGATATTACCTTTATGCACCAGTGTCACCGTGGGACGCTTTTGAGCGATCGCATACTCAATGGCAGCAGCGATCAAGCGCTGACTGCCTTCTAAAGAGATCGGCTTGATGCCAATAGCGGCAGTTTTAGGAAAACGAATCGCCTTGACGGCAAAGTCTGCTTGCAGTGTCTGGATCAAACGCTGTGTTGCGTCATCGTCTTTGGCAAATTCGATGCCAGCATAAACATCTTCAGTATTTTCTCGAAAGATCACCATATCGGTTTTTTCTGGCTGTTTTAAAGGCGAAGGGACTCCTGTAAAATAGCGAACAGGTCTGACACAGGCATAAAGATCTAGCGTTTGCCGCAAGGTGACATTCAAGGAGCGAAAGCCTTCGCCAATTGGGGTAGTCAACGGTCCTTTTAAGGCGTATTGCTGGGCTTTGATCGTATCGATGGTTGCTTGCGGCAGCCATTCCCCCGTCTGTTCAAAGGCGGCTTCTCCAGCTAAAACTTCTAGCCATTCGATGTGGCGCTGATTTTCATAGGCTTTATTCACAGCTGCATCAATCACAGGTTGCGCAGCCTGCCAAATCTCGGCACCAATGCCGTCTCCTGCAATGTAAGGAATGGTGATCGTCGTTGCTTGATGGGTTGTTTGGTTAGGCATGGGCAGCTCCTCCTAATTCCGCTTTTTTTCGAATGACCATTGGCAAAATACCTTGATGCTTCCAATAGCGAATATCTGCAGGGGCATCAAAGCGCAGGCGGGTCATAAAGGAAACAGTCTTTCCGTCGGTCCGTTGAGCGGTGACTTCGATCAGCTGCTTGACTACTGGCTCTTCTGGCAAAGCGATCGAGAATGCTTCGCTGCCGTCTAAATCAAACGAGGCGGCACTTTCACCAGCCAGATATTCAAGAGGAATGATCCCCATCATGACCAAATTGCTGCGATGGATCCGTTCGAAGCTTTCTGCTAAAACGACTTTAACGCCTAACAATTGTGTTCCTTTGGCGGCCCAGTCGCGAGAAGAACCCATGCCATAATCTTTACCAGCTAAAATGATACAGCTTTGGCCGGCTTTTTGGTAATTCATAGCGGCGTCAAATATCGACAAGGTTTCCCCAGTTGGAAAATAATGCGTGACACTGCCAGTACTGCCAGGAACCAGCTGGTTTTGCAGACGGATGTTGCCGAAAGTTCCCCGCATCATAATCTGATGATTGCCGCGCCGCGAGCCAAAGGAGTTGAATTCACGATACGGAACCTCTTTTTCTTGTAAAAATTTTCCAGCTGCAGAATCCATACTGATGCTGCCAGCAGGAGAAATATGGTCAGTGGTGACCGAATCACCCAATTTTGCTAGAACTTTTAAATCAGCTAAGACATCTGGTTTAGGCAGCTCTTTGGTCAATGTTTCAAAGTAGGGCGGATGAGCGATGTAAGTGGATTGTTCCTCCCATTCATAACATGCGCTCGTGGTGGTTTCGATCGCATTCCAGCGTTCATTGGCATCAAAAAGATGCTCGTAGGCAGCACGAAATGCTTCTGGTCCGACGTATTCTTGAACATAGGCATTTACTTCTTCATTGCTTGGCCAAATATCAGACAAATACACCGGCTCGTCATTGACGATAGCTAATGGTTCTTTTGTCAGATCTTTGCGAATGCTGCCAGCAATCGCATAGGCAACTACTAACGGCGGTGAAGCCAAATAATTGGCTTTGATCTGTGGATGGATTCTTCCTTCAAAATTCCGATTGCCTGACAGAACCGATGCTACCAATAGATTTTCTGCCTCAATTGCTTCAGCGACCGGCGCTTCTAAAGGACCGGAATTTCCGATACAGGTAGTACAACCGTAGCCCACTAAATAAAAGCCGAGTTGCTCTAAATACGGCAATAAACCACTGTTTTGCAAATAGGTGGTCACGATCTGGGAGCCAGGTGCAAGGGAGGTTTTGACCGTACGCGGAACAGTCAGACCTTTTTCAACGGCCTTTTTGGCCAATAAGCCTGCAGAGAGCATGACGAAAGGATTGCTAGTATTCGTACAGCTAGTGATTGCCGCCAAAACGATATCGCCGGTCGCTAATTTGTCAGGTGCAGCATCTGGCCAAGTAACGCTGGCTTCTTTTTGCCATTCATCCTCCGAAAGACCAAAGCCCTTAGGACCAACGGCTGCCGTGACAGATTGCTCAAAATCATGATGGACCGCCGGAAGCAAAATCCGATCTTGCGGGCGTTTGGGGCCCGCTAATGCCGGCTGAACTTCTGCTAGATCAATGGTGATCGTCTTAGTATAGGTCGGCACGGTCGTTTCATCATAAAAGAAATGGTTGGCTTTGGCGTAAGCGGCAACGAGTTCGATCAGCTTGGTGGAGCGACCGGTCGTTGCTAAGTAGTTCAAGGTCTCTTGATCGATCGGACAAAAGCCGCAAGTCGCACCGTATTCGGGAGCCATGTTTGCTAGCGTTGCTCGATCAGCTAAACTTAAATGATGATAGCCAGGACCAAAATATTCGACAAATTTTCCAACCACTTTTTCGATTCGCAGCACTTCAGTTACTTTTAGTGCTAAATCGGTAGCGGTGGTACCTGCAGGCATCTCGTTGATAAACTTCACCCCAATGACTTCAGGCGTAGGGAAGAAAGAAGGCTCGCCAAGAATCGCAGCTTCCGCTTCAATACCGCCAACCCCCCAACCGAGAACCCCCAGACCATTGATCATCGTGGTGTGAGAATCGGTTCCTTGCAATGTATCAGGAAACAGTAGTCGTTGTCCCTCATGTATTTTTTGCAAGATCACATCAGACAATGATTCGATGTTGACTTGATGAATGATCCCTGTTTCAGGCGGAACGACTTCAAAATTGTCAAAAGAACCTTGCGCCCATTTCAAGAACTGATAGCGTTCTGCGTTGCGTTCAAATTCCCGCTCCGTATTAAAAGCGATCGCCCCAGGCGTACCGGCTTGATCGACTTGCACAGAGTGGTCGACGACGAGTGTGACGGGGATCTCAGGATTGATGTCTTCTGCAGCACCGCCTAAAGCGACCATCGCATCCCGCATGGCAGCCAAATCAACGACTGCCGACACCCCAGTAAAGTCTTGCAAGACGACCCGCTCTGGTTTGAATGGCACGACGCCAGTAGGGCTTTCTGCCTGCCAATTCGCTAAAAATGGTAAATAATCCTCTGTAATTTCCTCGTCTTGATGACGAGCAACACTTTCCAATAAAACTCGAATGGAGTAGGGCAAGCGAGATAAATCAGCCCCTAAGTCTTGAGTGATTTTCGCTAAGTCAATATACGTGTATTGCGTTTCATTGACGGTTAATTGAGTTTGCCACTTCATAAGAATCCTCCTTTTACGAAGATAATCGTACTTATTAGGAATAATTATACGTTGATAATTTAAAAAATCAATTAAAATTATGAAAAATATTTCATTTTCTCGACATCATGCTATAATGTGTGAAAGTTTGTTAAAAAGCAGCGATTCTTTCGGATGGTTATTTTAACGATGTTTGTATACGGTTAAATAACATTGAAGTAGCTGGTTCGGAGAAAGATTGGAGGTAACATCACCGTGGAAAGATTAGAAAAGAAAGAGAAAATGTCATATCTGGCATCGCAATGTGAGAAATACAATTTGATCGATGTGAATCTTTATTCAGAATATGATGTTAAGCGTGGTCTAAGGGATTTGAATGGAACTGGTGTATTAGCTGGATTAACGACAATCTCGACTATTTATCCAGAAAAAATCATTGCCGGGAAGCCGATCGAGGCTTGTGGCGAACTGCGTTATCGCGGAATTGACATCAACGAGTTAGTTGCAGGGTTCGTCAATGAAAAACGCTTTGGCTTTGAAGAGGTTGCATATTTATTACTTTTTGGCGAACTGCCAAATAAAACAGATCTTGCGGCGTTTCATTGCCTATTAGCAGAAAAACGTACTTTGCCGACCAATTTTGTTCGTGACGTCATTATGAAAGCACCTTCTTCTGATATCATGAATAGTTTATCTCGCAGTATCTTGACACTGGCAAGTTATGATCCACAAGCAGATGACATCAGCATTGAAAATGTATTGGAACAAAGTCTGATGCTGATCAGTGTCTTTCCGCTCTTGGCAATCTACGGCTATCATGCCTACAATCATTATAATCAAGGGGAGAGTATGTATATCCACCGCCCGACCGAAGAGTTGAGTACAGCTGAAACGATTTTGACTATGCTGCGCCCAACGAAAGAATATAGCTTCCAAGAAGCCCAAACATTGGATATGGCACTTGTTTTGCATATGGAACATGGCGGCGGGAATAATTCAACCTTTACGACACGAGTCGTTACCTCCAGTGGGACGGATACCTATTCAACGATTGCTGCAGCGCTAGGTTCTTTGAAAGGACCTAAACACGGTGGCGCCAATATCAAAGTGACGGAAATGATGGGGGATTTGAAGCGCAACGTTGCTGACCTTACCGATGAACAGGCAATCCGCAGCTATTTGGAAGCAGTCTTAGATAAAGAGGTGTTTGACCGTAAAGGCTTGATTTATGGCATGGGCCACGCGGTATATAGCGACAACGACCCCCGTGCGGCGATTTTTAAAAATTATGTGGCAAAACTGGCGCAAGAAAAAGGATCAGAAGCTTGGCAAGAATATCAATTGTATACGATGGTGGAACGTATTGCTCCTCAAGTCATCAATGAAAAGCGCAAAATCTACAAAGGAGTCAGTGCCAATATCGACTTTTTCAGCGGGTTTGTTTATAACATGTTGGATCTACCAGAAGAACTGTATACACCAATGTTTGCTATTGCACGGATCGTCGGTTGGTCCGCCCATCGGATCGAAGAGCTGGTCAACGCACAAAAAATCATGCGCCCCGCCTATAAAGAAGTGTCAAATGATCGGGAGTATATTGATATTGAATCAAGGTAGAGTAAAACAGCAGGGAGGACGCTCGCTGCTGTTTTTCATAGGAAAAGCACATTTTACATAAATAAAGCAGGTTTTTGGCGTATTTTTTATAGAAGAAAAGAGAATAAAATGCTAGATTTGGTGAAGAGAATTGTTATAAACGTCACTATATCAGTGTTTTCCTTTTTTTCACACAGAGATGCAAAAAATGATTATAAAATTAGGTGCTTTTTAGGTATGATAGAAGGTGTGACAAAGGAGGATGACTTATTTAATGAAAATGAAAAAATGGATGGCAATCTCTGTCATTTCCAGTCAATTGTTGACCCTATTGCCGGTTTCTGCTGCGGCTTCTGCTGTGAGTCGTGAATCAAATGTTGATCAAACGAGTGCATTGATGTCTGTGTCAAGTGAAGACGGAGGAGCAACTACAGAAGCATCGACCGGAGAGTCTGACGTGCCAAGAACGCCAGCTGAAAATGATGAAGCTGTTCCGGCACAACCAGCACCGGCGCCGGAACCAGAGCCCAGCCCGGAGCCAACACCAGAACCGGAGCCGAGTCCGGAACCAACACCGGAACCAGAGCCAAGTCCAGAGCCGTCAGAACCAACTGAGCCTGCTCCGGAACCGACACCAGAACCCGAGCCTACGCCAATTCCGGAACCGGCACCGGAGGAACAAGATCCAGAGGGAGAACCAAGTCGACCGACAAAACCAGAAACGAACCCGAGCCAGCCAACGCCTGAGATCAAGGAAGTGCCCAATGTACCTGAATTGACAATCACAACACCTCAGACTGGTGGCACGTCAAAATTTGAAGTCACCCCAGTCAAAGAAACATGGGACTTTATTATGGAGATTGGTGAGGATGCCCGTAAAGTCGGCTTAGAAGAAGATCTTTACGCATCTGTGATGATTGCCCAAGCAATCTTAGAATCCGGTAGTGGGCAAAGTCAGTTGAGTCAGGAGCCGTTCTATAATCTTTTTGGGATCAAAGGACTATATGAAGGAAATGGGGTTTCTTTCCCAACACAAGAAGACGATGGAAACGGCAATTTATACACCATCCGTTCGACCTTCCGTCAGTATGACAGCATCGAATCTTCTTTAAAAGATTATGCGAAATTGTTGAAAGAAGGATTGGCTCACAATCCGAATTTTTATAAAGGCGCTTGGAAGTCAGAAACCGAAACCTATGAAGATGCCACGGAATATTTGACGGGACGGTATGCATCAGATACGCAATACAATGAAAAATTGAACGCTTTGATCGAAGCTTATGCGTTGACGAGTTATGACAAAGAGAAAGCAGAGTTGCCAACGGGTAATGAAAAAATGATTTATCCGGTTAGTGATCCGGTCATCTCATCAATGTTTGGTCCACGGGGTAGCGGGTTCCATCGTGGGGTCGACTTTGCAGCACCTCAAGGAACCCCGATCATGGCTAGTCTTTCAGGAACGGTGATTCGCTCAGAATATCATGCTTCCTGGGGGAATTATGTAGCGATCGAACATCAAAATGGCTTGACGACACTGTATGCTCACAATCACCGCAATTTAGTAGAGGTTGGGCAGACGGTGGAACAAGGCGAAGTGATTGCTTCCATGGGAAGTACGGGGAACAGTACAGGTCCTCACTTGCATTTTGAAGTTAGTCTTTCACCTAGTTTAGCCCGGCATCAACTGATTGATCCATTAGATGCCTTGTCAAAATAACAAAGAAAAAAGGAGAGCGGTGTAGCTGCTTTCTTTTTTTTGTCAAGAAAAATGAATCATTTCAAGAAAATTATGCTTTGAGATTTTTTTAGCGCATTCATTTTATTTCGCATGATAAATTTATTCCGAAAACAAGTGTTTTTCTTTGTAAAAAAAACAAAAAGAATTTATGCTAGAAAGGTAGGGAAAAAAATTCCCAAGAGGAATGTCCACTTTAGACAAGGTCGTATGTGCGACTTTGCGATGTCTCTAGTATCCTTTCTTATTTAACCAAGGAGTGTGAAAAATGACTGACGATCAGCAAACAACGAATGTGTCTAATGAAGCAGCGCAAGCAAGTCCACTGTCCTTTGAAGAGAAAGTCATTGAAACAATTGTTGGTGTCGCTTTGCAGTCAATTGATGGCTTGATTAGTGTAAATGGCAGATTTCTTTCAGATATGACCGAAAACCTTGAAGAACAGCCGCAAGTCGCGTCTGGTATTGATGTGGAAGTTGGCAAAGAAGAGGTTGCAGTTGATTTGGAAGTAATCGTGGCTTACGGCAAAGATATCCCCAAACTCTTTGCGCAAGTCCAAGAAGTGGTCTTAGAAGAAATTAGCCGCTTGACTTCTTTGAAAGTCAAAGAGATCAATATTCGAATCGCCGATATCGTCAAACAGGAAACGATCGATCAAATCGAAGGTTGAGCACCAGACAAAAAATCGAAGTACATCAAAGAGAAAGGAAGAATGAACAAATGATATCACTATATACAACACCCAGCTGTACGTCATGTCGTAAAGCCCGTGCATGGTTGACCGAAAATGAGCTACCATTTAAAGAGAGAAACATTTTTAGCGATCCATTAAATAGTGATGAACTAATGGAGATTCTTTCTTTAACGAAAAATGGAACGGAAGACATTATATCTACTCGTTCAAAAGTGTACCAAAAGTTAGACATTGATTTAGAAGAGTTGAAGCTAGAAGAGCTGCTTTCATTGATCGAAAAATACCCGAACTTATTGAAACGACCAATTATCTTAGATGAGAACAAGCTCCAAGTGGGGTACAATGAAGAAGATATTCGTAAATTCGTGCCACGAAACTTACGAAAGATCATTTTCAAACGACGCCAAACAGAGCTGCTCATGTTTAATTATCGCCAAAAGCAAGAAGAAGGCGAATCTGTTGCGAACTTTATCTAATAATAGGAACAAAACCGGCAAATGAATACAGCGATGTATCATTGTCGGTTTTTTTAGTATTTTTTCAAGGGTCTTCTTAAGAGGATCCGTAAATCCGTTGATTCCACAAAAAAACACGATTCCAAAAAGGAATCGTGTCGGTTGAAATCTTAAAGTTTTTGGTTGTAGAATTCAACGACTAGTGCTTCGTCAACTTCTGCAGACAATTCATCACGCTCAGGTAAACGAGTTAATGAACCTTCTAATTTTTCGCTATCAAAGCTTACAAATGACGCGCGGCCAGCTGTTGCTTCAACTGCTTCTTTGATTGTTGAGATGTTTTGTGATTTTTCACGAACGCTGATGACTTGTCCAACTTCAACGTGGTATGAAGGGATATCAACGCGTTTGCCATCAACTAAAACGTGACCGTGGTTTACTAATTGACGTGCTTGACGACGAGTAGTTGCTAAACCTAGACGGTAAACAACGTTATCTAAGCGTTGTTCTAACAAGATCATGAAGTTAACACCGTGTTTACCTTCTTTGATTTTGCTTGCTTTGATAAACAATGTACGGAATTGACGTTCGTTCATACCATACATATGACGCAATTTTTGTTTCTCAGTTAATTGCATGCCGTATTCTGATTTTTTGCCACGGCTGTTTGGTCCGTGTTGACCTGGAGCGTAAGGGCGACGTGCCAATTCTTTTCCAGTTTCTGATAAAGAAATTCCTAAACGACGAGAAATTTTCCATGATGGTCCTGTATAACGAGACATAATTTAGTTCCTCCAATAAAATAGTTTGGAGTAAAATAATCCGTTGAAAAACTCACATTCGTGCAGTTCGTTCTTCAATCTTCACCTTTGCAGCCGCGGTTACGCAATTGCACCCGAGGGGCAACGAACTGGTGACGAGCTGTTATTTTCCTGCTGCATTATTTTACACAAGGAATAGTATACGACAAACTAGGGGCAAAAGTCAAGATGGAGCTGACTTTGGATTTGATGAAAACAAATCTTGAAATTTTTCATTAATTACTTATATTTTCAAATATCTCTTTACAAAACAGCTTTTCGTCATTAGAATATGAAAGTATTGTGCAAATGATAACGAAGTGAAATTATTCATAAAAGGAGTAGAAAAAATGAATCCAGTATCCCCATTATTTGAGAAGATCGATTCTTCCATAGAAAAGAAAATCGATCTGATCAAGAGTAGTTATTTGCGTTACGCTGTACGTGCGATGATGGCTTGTTTATTCTTGACCCTCGGAACAGCTATTGCTTTTGCGATCGCTATGAAAGGTGAATCGATGGTTCACGGGTTAGGAAAAATTTTGTATGCATTTATGTTTAGCTGGTCTTTAGTCATGATTCTTTATATGAACGCAGAATTAGGAACATCGAATATGTTATATATGACTGTTGGGGTTTACCGGAAACGTCTAAGTATTCCTTTGGCATTGAAAATTTTGTTTACGTGCGTCTTATTCAACTTGATCGGCGGCGTGATCTTTGGCTCGATCGTTGCGCTGACAGGTCCGTTCCAAGGACTGACAGCAGATAACTTTATGCTGACCTCGATCACTGCGAAATTAGAAAAATCCACTATCCAAATTTTAGTAGAAGCGATGTTTGCCAATATCGTAGTAAACACAGCCGTGTTAGTAAGTATGCGGATGAAAGATGACGCCGGAAAAATAGCGGCCATCATTTTCATCATCTTTATCTTTGCTTTCTTAGGCTTTGAACACGTTATTGCTAACTTCCCAGCATTTACTTTAGCTTTCTGGGCTTCAGGCGGACACTTGGCAGGTATGACTGTCGGCAGTGTGATCCATAATTTAGTCTTTGCCTTTATCGGCAACTATATCGGCGGTGGCTTGGTCATGGGGCTGGGTTACGCATGGTTGAACAACTCAAAATCGACCTATGTCGACTAATCAGAACCTATAAAAAGAAGCAGCGATGCTTCTTTTTTCTTTTCTCTGAAATTTCTCTTGAAAGAAGCTATCATCCCTTAACGGAGCGTTGAAATCAGCGGTCATTTATGTTAAGAATAAGTATGTACGGTTTTTCTTGCTGTTTTTTGTAAAAATGACCGCAACCAAGACCAAAATCTTAGTTACTTCTTAATAGAAAGCGAGCCTTAACCTTTTATGAATCGGAAATTCTTTGCCTTTGATATTGATGGAACCTTGCTTGACTCGAACAAACAGCCACTAGACAGTACGCTAAAAGCCCTTGATCTTCTGCGAGATGCCGGCCATTTCGTGACCGTTGCCACTGGGCGCAGTCGTTTCCACGCCCAAGATATTATTCGTTCGTTGTCCTTTGATAATTACATTTTATGTAATGGGGCAGCTGCTTTTCTTTCGCATCAGCAGGTATATAAAAACTTACTCGATGAAACGCAATTGGCTGCTTTCGTGGCAGAAGCCCAAGAGCTTGGGATTGACACGGCATTTGTCGGGATGGATACAGCGAAACGAGCGTCTTCGTTGGATATTGCTAAAATGGAAGCAGCGATGCATTCCTTTGGTGCCCAACTTCCTGAGTTGGACATGGATTTTCCCGAAGAAAAAGAAGTCTATCAAGCATTGGCTTTTTACGGAAAAGAGTATGAGCATTTCTTTGACGAGAAATACAGCAAACTGCGTTTTGTGCGTTGGCATGAAAACAGTGTGGATGTCGTTCCAAAAGAAGGCTCCAAAGCAGCAACGATCCTGTGTGTCGCGGAACAATTAGGGATAGCGCAAGAAGATGTGATCTGTTTTGGTGATGGCCAAAACGATCGTGAGATGCTGACCGCCGCAGGTGTCGGTGTGGCCATGGGCAATGCGGTCCCTGAGATCCAACAAGTCGCAGATATGGTGACCGCTAGCAATGATGAAGATGGCATCTGGTTAGCCTTAAAAGAATTACAACTGATTTAAAAGGAATCCTTTAGACATAGCACAGCCGGTTTGCGGCATCTGTGCTATGTTTTTTTGTTTTTTCTCGGTCGCAAAGAAAATAAATTGGTACAATAGAAAAAAAGGGGGAATGCAGCAAATGAAAATCGCATTGATTGCTCATGATCGAAAAAAGGATGTAATGGTAAAATTAGTGACTGCCTATCGAGAAATTTTAGCGCAGCACGAACTTTTTGCAACAGGAACTACGGGAAAGAGAATTGAAGAAGCAACCCAGTTGCCTGTCCACCGCTACAAATCAGGACCGCTGGGAGGAGATCAGCAAATTGGCGCCATGATTTCGCAAGATGACTTGGACATGGTGATTTTTTTGCGCGATCCTTTAGCCGCACAACCCCATGAACCAGATGTAACGGCATTGATTCGCTTGTCGGATGTATACGAGATTCCTTTAGCCACCAATATGGGAACGGCAGAAATCTTGCTGCGCGGGTTAGCAGCTGGCTTTGCTGATTTTCGACAAGTGATCCACGAAACGGACAATCGACCCTTGTCGTTATAGGGAGAACAAAATAATTGAAGAAAAAGGACGTGCAGAATTGAAAGCAATCTTAAAGGATTTTTTGACCTATGCAAAAATGAATACTCGCTCGGACGCGACGAGTCAGAGCATCCCAACGACGCCGGGACAAGTTGAGTTGGCTCTTTTATTGAAAGATCAGTTGATCGAGATGGGGGGAGCGGATGTTGCTTACTACGAAAAGAATAGTTTTGTGATCGGACGTCTACCTGGTAATCCTGAAAAAACGGCGATTGGCTTTATTGCCCATGTAGATACGGCAGATTTCGAAGCTGAAAATATTCAGCCGCAGATCCATGAAAATTACGATGGCAAGGATGTTTGTTTAAATAAAGAAAAAGCCATTTATATGACAACTGCTGAATTTCCGAATCTCAAAGACTATGTCGGCGAAACGTTGATCACAACGGATGGAACGACCCTGCTGGGGGCAGATGATAAAGCTGGTATCGCAGAGATCATTGATGCGCTGCGGATCTTACAAACGATGGATGCGCATAAGCGTGGCGATGTCTGGGTCGCTTTTGGTCCTGACGAAGAGATCGGGACTGGCGCTGATCGCTTTGCTGCGGCGGATTTTCCAGTAGCATTTGCTTACACGATGGACAGTGGTCGCGTGGGCCATATGGAGTATGAAACCTTTAATGCTGCTCGTATCGATATAACGATCGATGGTACGAGTGTGCATCCTGGGACTGCCTATGGTCGTTTGGTCAACGCCTTGAAAATCGCGCATCAAATCGATGATGCATTACCAGCAGAGGAAGTTCCTGAACGCACCCGCGGGTATGAAGGCTTCTACCTGCTGCACAATTTGACGGGACATATTGGTCGAGCAGAAGTTTCTTATATCATTCGTGATCACGATCATACGCTTTTTGAACAGCGAAAAGCCAACATCGTAGGGATCATTGATGAACTGAACACAGCCTATGGGCAAGAACGTATCACCTATACGCTGTATGATCAATATTACAATATGGGGGATTTGATCAAGAAAGATCCCCGCAGTATCGAAGCTGCCCGAGCAGGGATGCAAGCGATTGGCGTGACGCCGATCGAAGCACCGTTTCGTGGCGGGACCGATGGCTCGAAAATCACCTATAAAGGCATTCCAACACCGAACTTATTTGTCGGCGGTGAAAACTTCCATGGCCAGTATGAATTTATTACCGTGGAAGCGATGGAAAAAGCCCGTGATTTGATCGTGGCGATCGTGGAACATGTAGGACAAGAGGACACCACTGTTTCCTAAGAGAATCGAGCGACACGCTAGACCCATGCGAAAGAGTCTAGCGTGTTTTTTTGTCCTGCTGCAGGGAAGAACCGCAAGTGAAAGAACCTTTTTTTTCTGGACCAAAACCCTTATAATAGAAAAGAAGCTAAAAGAGAAGAGGAAAAATGTGTGCGGGTATTATTCATTGGAGATGTAGTTGGTTCATTAGGAAGAGAAACGATCACGGAGTACCTTCCAAAATTAAAAAAGGTGTATCGACCACAGGTGACGATCGCAAACGGCGAGAATGCAGCGGCGGGTCGTGGGATCACTGGTAAAATCTATAAGAAATTTTTGCAAGATGGTGTCGATGTCGTGACATTAGGCAATCATACATGGGACAACCGGGACATTTTTGAATTTATTGGCGATGCGAAGAAAATGATTCGTCCAGCCAATTTTCCAGAAGGAACACCGGGCGTCGGCATGGTATTTGTGAAAGTCAACACCATTGAATTGGCGGTGATCAACATGCAAGCTCGCTCGTTCATGGTAGACCTTGATGATCCGTTTCGCAAAATGGATGAACTGGTTGCGATTGCCCGCAAACGTACACCGTTTATCTTTGTGGATTTTCATGGGGAAACCACCAGCGAAAAACAAGCGATGGGCTGGTATTTGGATGGCCGTGTTTCGGCAGTCGTCGGCACGCATACCCATGTCCAGACCAATGATGCGCGGATTTTGCCCCAAGGAACGGCTTATTTGTCAGATGTCGGTATGACTGGTCCTTATGATGGGATTTTGGGAATGAAACGCGAACCAGTCATTGAGAAATTTTTGACGGCGTTGCCGCAACGATTTGAAGTGATTGAAAAAGGCCGCAGTATTTTGTCGGCTTGCTTGCTTGAGATTGATGAAGCCACTGGTAAAGCAAAATCGATCCGTCCGATCCAAATCAGTGAAGATCGCCCGTTTACAGAATAGGAGAAGCATGGAAGAGCAATTAGCCAAGGAACCACACGTTGCACAAGAGCTGGCTGCTTTGCAAAGGCTCTTGTCTGATCATCCGATCGTTCAAGAATTTCAAGAAATCCAAGCACGAGCCTTGCAAAACCAAGGGCTATTGGAGCTGGAAGAAGCGCTGAAGCAAGCGCAAAAAGAGATCGTTCAATTTGAGCATTATGAGAAACCTGAAGCAAAAAAAGCTGCCGAGCAGCGTTATGCGTCATTGACAAACGAATACGAGCAGCATCCTTTAGTGGTTGCTTATCGTCAAGCGTTACTGCAAGCAGATGAATTGCTGCAATATGTCACGACGGAGATCCAAAAGAAAATGAATAAAGCCATCGAGGAGGATGAAACCAATGCCTCAAAAAACTAAAAATACCCCGATGATGGAACAGTATTTAAGCATCAAGGCTCAGTACCAAGATGCTTTTTTATTCTATCGTTTAGGGGATTTCTATGAATTATTTAATGAGGATGCTGTCAAGGCAGCACAAATTTTAGAACTGACGTTAACCAGCCGCAACAAAAATGCGGAGGAACCGATCCCTATGTGTGGGGTGCCTTACCACGCTGCCAGCAATTACATCGACACCTTGATTGAGCAAGGCTACAAAGTAGCGATTTGTGAGCAAGTGGAAGATCCAAAAACCACCAAAGGAATGGTCAAACGCGAAGTCGTTCAACTGATCACGCCGGGAACGTTGATGGACAGTAAAGGCCTATCCGCCAAAGAAAACAACTTTTTGACAGCTGTTTTGCAGCAAGGGGAGCGTTTTGGCTTTGCCTATGTCGATCTAAGTACCGGTGAATTAAAAGCAGCGCAATTGGAAGATGAAGAAGCTGTCGTCAATGAGGCAGCCGCTCTCCAAACGAAAGAAGTCGTTTTGTGCAGCGAGATCCCTGAGTCATTGCAAACAACACTGACCAATCGCTTGAATGTCGTGTTTTCTAAGCAAGAAACGTTGGAAGAAAATGCCGAATTTCAATTTTTAACAGAACCTCTCTCCCAAGAGTTAGAAAAAGTAGTCACAGGGAAGTTGCTAAGTTATTTGGCGATCACCCAAAAACGCAGTTTAGCCCATATTCAGCAAGCCGTGGAATATCAGCCGGATCATGCCTTGAAAATGGATCATTATTCCAAATTCAACTTAGAATTGACACAGTCGATTCGAACCGGTAAAAAACAAGGAACTCTTTTGTGGTTGTTGGACGAGACAAAAACCGCAATGGGTGGCCGTTTGTTAAAGCAATGGTTGGATCGTCCCTTGATCCAGCCAAAGAAAATCACTGCCCGCCAAGAAATGGTCCAATCGTTACTGGACAGTTTCTTTGAACGAGCAGATCTGCAAGAAGCGTTGACGAAAGTCTATGACATGGAACGCTTAGTCGGACGGGTCGCCTTCGGAAATGTCAATGGTCGCGATTTGCTACAGTTGAAATCTTCTTTGGAGCAAGTGCCTTTGATCGCGCAATTGCTGCAGGGGATCAACCGTGGTGAGTGGAATGACTTGCTGCTGGAATTAACGCCCTTAGATGATTTGGTTGCACTGATCGAAGCGGCGATCGATGAAGATGCCCCGTTGCAGATCACAGAAGGCAACATCATCAAAGACGGGTTCCATCAACAATTAGATGAATACCGTACGGCGATGCGTAACGGCAAGCAATGGCTGGCGGAATTAGAAGCCAACGAACGCCAAGCGACAGGAGTCAAAAACCTGAAAGTTGGGTTCAACCGCGTCTTTGGCTATTACATTGAGATCACGAAAGCCAATCTAGTGAATTTAGATACCTCTCGCTACGAGCGCAAGCAAACGTTAGCCAATGCGGAACGGTTTATTTCACCCGAGTTGAAAAAACTGGAGACTTTGATTTTAGAAGCCGAAGAGAAATCGGTGGATTTGGAATACCGCCTGTTTCTTGACGTCCGTGAAGAAGTGAAAAAGAGTATCACCCGTCTACAAAAGTTAGCCAAAGCCGTCAGCGCAGTCGATGTCTTACAAAGTTTCGCCACGGTTTCGGAACGTTACCAATACGTGCGGCCGACAGTAGCGAAAAAACGAGCGGTATCGATCATCGACGGCCGTCATCCTGTAGTGGAAAAAGTCCTTGGTCACCAAGAGTACATTCCGAATAGTATCGTGATGGATGAAGAAACAGAGATCCTTTTGATCACAGGACCAAATATGTCTGGGAAAAGTACGTACATGCGGCAGTTTGCCTTGCTAGTCATTATGGCGCAGATTGGCTGTTTCGTACCGGCACAATCTGCAGAGATGCCGATTTTTGATCGGATTTTTACTCGCATCGGTGCCAGCGATGATCTGATCGCCGGTCAAAGCACGTTTATGGTGGAGATGATGGAAGCCAACCAAGCGCTGCGTCATGCAACGCCTAACAGCTTGATTTTGTTTGATGAGTTAGGGCGTGGGACTGCGACCTATGATGGGATGGCATTGGCTCAAGCCATCATTGAATATATCCACAAAGAAGTTCATGCCAAAACACTTTTCTCCACCCATTATCATGAGCTGACGGTTTTAGATGAGGAATTGGCGCACTTGCGCAATGTCCATGTTGGTGCCGTTGAAAAAGAAGGCGAAGTCGTCTTCTTGCATAAGATGATGGAAGGTCCCGCAGATAAAAGCTATGGGATCCATGTAGCCAAAATCGCTGGACTGCCAAGTGCACTCTTACAGCGCGCAGCCACGATCTTAAAAGCGCTGGAAGAACATGAACCGACGGTACAGCCAAAACCAGTCGTCGAAGAAAGTCAGCAGTTGTCGTTGTTTAGCGAAGTATCTACGGAAGAAATCGGCGTTATCGATCAATTGAAGAAATTGAATCTGTTGGAAATGACCTCGATGGATGCTCTGAATACATTGTACGAACTGCAAAAACGAATTTAGAAAGAAGGTCAGCAGATGGGAAAGATCCAAGAGTTATCCGAACGTCTGGCGAACCAAATCGCGGCAGGAGAAGTCGTTGAGCGACCGGCTTCTGTCGTCAAAGAATTAGTTGAAAACGCCGTGGATGCCGGCAGTACCCAAATCGATATTTTTATTGAAGAAGCGGGCTTGCGTAAAATCCAGGTCATCGATAATGGCGAAGGAATTGCAGAAGAGGATGTCTTGACTGCCTTTAAACGCCACGCCACCAGTAAAATCCACAATCGAGATGACTTGTTTCGAATACGTACCCTCGGGTTTCGCGGGGAAGCTTTGCCTAGTATCGCTTCGGTTTCGATCCTCTCGATTGAAACGGCAGTCAAAGGCGCTCAACAAGGCTCCTTTGTGCGCTTAAAAGGCGGCGCTGTTGAAGAGCATTTGCCTGCCAACTTGCGGCAAGGAACCAAGATCACTGTGGAAAACCTCTTTTACAATACACCGGCACGTTTGAAATATGTCAAGACGCTGCAAACGGAACTAGCGAACATCGGCGATATCGTCAATCGGATCGCCCTGAGCCACCCAGAAGTGGCTTTTCGTCTCGTTCATGAAGGCAATAAGATGTTGAGCACCACTGGAAGTGGGCAGTTAAAACAAACCATCGCAGGGATCTACGGGGTGGAAACCGCCAAAAAAATGATCGCGATCGATACTGAGGACCTCGACTTTAAAGTCACTGGCTTTGTGTCACTGCCAGAAGTCACCCGAGCCAGCCGCAACTATTTATCCACGATCATCAATGGTCGTTATATTCGCAACTTCGCTTTGAATAAAGCGATCGTTGCTGGTTACGGATCAAAATTGATGGTCGGTCGTTTTCCATTAGCTGTCCTTGAAATCAAAATGGACCCCTTATTAGTCGATGTTAACGTTCATCCGACTAAGCAAGAAGTTCGCTTGTCAAAAGAAGAAGAACTGACCAAACTAATCAGTAAAGCCATCAATGAGGCGCTGCGGGAAATCAATTTGATTCCTAACGCGGCTGATAATCTGCGTTTTAAGAAAAAAGTTGCCGATCAGCCAAAAGCCCAGCAGCTTGGCTTGGAACTGGAGTCAGCAGGAAATTCGACTTCTGGGTTGTCTTATAATCGCGAAACCGGGAAATTTGAGGTGCAGGGCAGTACTTATCAACAGACTGTGGATAACTCTGTGGAAAAGCCTGTGGAGGAAGGTGGAAAACTTCCAGAAATGCCACAGGAATCTAGCGAAAACTTGTTGGAAGAAACTGAGGAAACCTTTCGCAGTTTGGAAGAGACGTTGCCAAATAAGCCTGTCCGAAAACCATTTGTGGAAGAACAGACGGAAACAAAAGCGCCGCTGCCAGAAGCGCCAGCCTTTCTTCCAGATGAGACGCCAGAGCTTACGGCGCAAGATCTGCAAAGTCAAGCGACTCTGCATCCTGAAATGCATGGGGATGACCGCAACTACCTGAAAACGGTCGAACGGTTGCTGGAAGAAGAACCAGCGAAGGAGCGTTTTCCCCAACTGGATTATTTTGGGCAGATGCATGGGACCTATTTGTTTGCCCAAAGCGAGGCGGGGCTATATATCGTCGACCAGCATGCGGCACAAGAACGAATCAAATATGAGTATTACCGCGAAAAAATCGGCGAAGTGACCAATGATCTGCAAGAATTGTTAGTGCCGATCGTTTTGGATTATCCCAACAGCGATGCACTGCAATTGCAGGAACAAAGTGACAAGCTGGCAGAAGTCGGGATCCATCTGGAATCTTTTGGGACCAATAGTTTCATCGTCCGGGCGCACCCGACGTGGTATCCTAGCGGTGAAGAAGAAGCCATCATCCGCGAAATGATCGATATGTTATTGACGACAGGAAGTGTCAGTGTCAAAAAGTTTCGTGAAGCAACCGCGATCATGATGAGCTGCAAACGATCCATCAAAGCCAATCACTATTTGAATGAAGCACAAGCGCGAATCTTGTTGCAAGATTTAGCGAAATGCGAGAATCCCTTCAACTGTCCCCATGGCCGTCCGGTGCTGATCCATTTCACCAACAGCGACATGGAGCGGATGTTCAAACGAATTCAAGATCCTCATCGAGCAAGGAGTGGCATGGAATGATTATTTTGGCTTCACAGTCGCCGCGGCGCAAAGAATTATTAGCGGAGTTAGTCCCGGAATTTGCGGTCATACCAGCGGATATCGACGAGTCGGTCCGACCGAACGAAGCGGCGATCCCTTATGTCCAACGGATGGCAGCAGAAAAAGCGGCGGCTATTGCGCAAGCATATCCTGAAGATCTGGTGATTGCGAGCGATACGACGGTCGTGGTGGATGAAGAAATCTTAGGAAAGCCAGTAGACCGTAAAGATGCTCGGTCGATGTTGCGAAAAATGAGCGGACGGACCCATTGGGTGCATACCGCCGTCGTTTTGCAAAAAGGCAAACAGCAACGCCAAGCAGTGGTTTCGACGGAAGTTGTGTTTCGTCCTTTGACGGATCAAGAGATCGACAAGTATCTTGTCTTAGATGAGTACCAAGACAAAGCGGGCGCCTATGGGATCCAAGGGGCGGCCAAAGTATTTGTCTCATCGATAACCGGCGATTTTTATACAATCGTAGGGTTTCCTGTCGCTACGGTCTATCAGTTGTTGCAAGAGTTTACGGAGGAGGAATAAGGATGGATGTTTCTGGTAGTTGTCTTTGCGGCAAAGTCACGATCAACTTGACGGGAGTTGCGAAAGAAATCACGGTTTGTCATTGTAGTCTCTGCCAGAAATTTCACGGCGGACCGATGGTTGCTCTTGCGCCATGTTCGGAGAACCAGATGGCTCTTCAAGGAGCGAAGTGGCTGCGACGTTACGATTCTTCTGAGTGGGCACAGCGAGGATTTTGCAGTCAATGCGGCTCGAGTCTGTTCTTTTACCTCAAAGAAACACACACCTATTTTTTTGCGGCTGGGTTATTTGGCAACTTGCCAGAAGCTGTCTTAACCGAAGAAATCTATACAAAAGACCAACCGCAGTTTTACCATTTTGCGGAACCAACGACTCGTTGGGAAAAGCTGCAAAACCCTTAAATAATTTGAGCAAGTCATTTTACATTCGCTAAGAAAAAAGGCATGATAGAGCATACAGGATGAGTCTAGAGGAAAAGCAGGTGAAAAAATGACAGATAAAAAAGAATTAAAAGAAAAATTGTCGCCGATCGAATATGCGGTGACCCAAGAAAATGCAACCGAACGCCCCTTTACTGGCGAGTATGATGATTTTTATGAAAAAGGGATCTATGTTGATATCGTCAACGGAGAACCATTGTTTGCTTCTACTGATAAATATGACGCAGGTTGTGGCTGGCCGTCCTTTTCGAAACCGATCAGTCGCCAAGATATTCAAGAAAAAGCCGATTTTTCTCACGGCATGCATCGGGTAGAAGTCCGCAGCAAAGAAGCTGACTCTCATTTAGGACATGTTTTTTCAGACGGTCCTCAGGACAAAGGCGGTTTGCGCTATTGTATCAACTCGGCAGCATTGAAGTTCATCCCTTTAGCAGAAATGGATGAAAAAGGCTATGGCGAATTCAAATCACTCGTTGAGTAAGTATTAGGAACTGTGTGCGAAAAAAAGACGCAGCAGCATGTCTCGTTTGAAAAAATGCGACTGAAACAACGGTTTTTCCTCCGTTTGTTTCCTGCTAAGCCTTTTCCTTCGTTCACAGTCCTTTTTTTGCCCTCTCGTCTGTGCTACAATAAAGGGAACATATGTACAGAAAGGAAAGCACATGTACGAATATATCATAGGAAAAGTAACGGATATCTTTCCGGCGTATATCGTCGTTGAGACCCATGGCATCGGCTATCAGATCGCTTTTGGAAATCCGTATTCATTTAGCGGCAAGTTGAACCAAGAAGTAAAAATCTATCTGCACCAAGTGATTCGTGAAGATGCTCATAGTCTCTACGGCTTTGCCACGATCGAAGGCAAGCAGTTGTTTTTAAAATTGATCAGTGTCTCAGGTATTGGACCAAAGAGTGCGTTAGCAATCATGGCCAATGAAGACCATACAGGGTTGATCACGGCAGTCGAAAATGGGGACGTCAATTATTTGACTAAGTTCCCAGGTGTCGGTAAAAAGACGGCGCAGCAAATGATCCTAGACTTGAAAGGCAAAGTGGCTGAACTGGTTGGAGAAGAAGCGATCGTTCCTCTAAGCGTAGCAACGACTGCTTTAGATGAAGCGATGGAAGCCTTGAAAGCATTGGGTTATAGCGAAAAAGAAGTCAAGAAAGCCGAAAAACAATTAGCGGCGAATACCACAAAATCGACGGATGAGTACTTGCGGGAAGCTCTCCGATTGATGATGAAAAAGTAAGGAGCAAGTAGACGATGGATGAACGAATTGTTTCGCCAGAAAGTACTGAACAAGAAGAGATCATCGAAAAATCCTTGCGTCCGCAAACCCTTGCCCAATATATCGGACAAGACAAAGTCAAGCAGGAGCTTTCGATTTATATCCAAGCGGCGAAAAATCGAGAAGAAGCGTTGGATCATGTCCTCTTATATGGTCCGCCAGGCTTAGGGAAAACGACGATGGCAATGGTGATCGCCAACGAGATGCAGGTGCAAATCAAGACGACCAGCGGTCCTGCGATCGAAAAACCAGGGGATTTGATTGCGATCTTGAATGAGCTGCAGCCAGGGGATGTTCTGTTTATCGATGAGATCCATCGCTTGCCTCGTGTCGCCGAAGAAATGCTTTATTCGGCAATGGAAGATTTTTATGTGGATATCATGGTGGGGCAAGGGACAACGGCTCACCCGGTTCATTTTCCGCTCCCGCCATTTACCTTAGTCGGCGCAACGACGCGGGCGGGGATGCTCTCGGCGCCACTACGGGATCGCTTCGGGATCATTTCTCATATGCAATATTATGAAGACCATGATTTAAAAGAGATCGTCCAGCGGACTGCGTCGATCTTTGAAACGGATATCGTGGAAGAAGGGGCGATCGAAATCGCCCGTCGGTCCCGAGGCACCCCGCGGATCGCCAACCGGTTGCTTAAACGAGTTCGCGATTATGCGCAAGTGCAAGCAGATGGCTTGATCGATCGCACCGTTGCTGATCAGGCATTGGCGCTTTTGGCAGTCGATCATGCTGGCTTGGATTATATCGATCAGAAATTGATTCGGACGATGATCGAATTGTATCAAGGCGGCCCGGTGGGATTAAGTACGATCGCTGTCAATATCGGGGAAGAAACCGAAACAGTGGAAGATATGTACGAACCGTTTTTGATCCAAAAAGGATTTTTGAAACGGACCTCACGTGGGCGGATCGCAACACCGTTAGCGTATGACCATTTTGGCTATCCGCAAAGAAGCGAATAGAAGGAAGCGGCAATCAGCAATGATTGCTGCTTTTTTGTGCATTTGGTGAAACGTTTCTTTTTATTTTTTAATAATTTCTGAGGAGTAATCGATGTTTGAAAAATGTGATATTTGTGAAATTTGATTAATTAGAAGTTCTTAGGGAAATGATTTCATCTTAAAACATTGATATAAAAGCTTTTATGTTTGTGAGGAACCCAACAAGATTTGTGAAAAAAGAAAAGCTGAAAAAAATGATTGGAAAGGCTTGCATTTTTGAATAGCAGCGGATATAATCTTTTTGTAGAAACGTTTCACCGAAGTGTGGAGATATTCGTAGTGTTGCGAGGATAGAAAGAAGGAGATTTTGTGTATGAGTAAACTGCAAAAGTTTTATAGTCAACGGCAGCTTCACTGGATGGTTTTTCCCGGCGTGGCATTTATGATCGTATTTAATTATATTCCGATCTACGGAATTATAATCGCTTTCAAAAACTATACGGTGATTGACACCATTTCATCAGCACCATGGGTCGGGTTAGAGAATTTCCGTATCATTATGAATGACAGTTTTTTCTGGGAAGCGGTTAGAAATACGTTAGCCATCAGCTTATTGAAATTAGGATTAGGTTTTGCGATCCCGATTGTGTTAGCCATTATGATTTTTGAAATGCAAGATGGCCGCTTGAAGAAATTTATTCAAACGGTTTCATACATTCCCCATTTTTTCTCATGGATCGTGCTAGGTGGGATGATGATTTCTTGGCTGTCAACGAACGGCTTTATCAACCAAGTGCTGATGTCTGTAGGATTGATGGACAAAGGGGTCAATCATCTATTGGATCCAAGCAAATATTGGTGGATCGCGGTCCTTTCTGATCTATGGAAAGAAGTCGGCTGGGGAACGATCCTTTACTTGGCAGGGATGTCGCGGATCGATCCAACGTTTTATGAAGCCGCACGAATCGATGGTGCCAGCAAGCTAAGACAAATTCGTTCGATCACATTGCCTTTACTGACACCGATCATCTCCTTAAACTTGATTCTGAATGTGAGCGGTATCTTAGGGTCAAACCTAGATCAAACATTAGTTTTGATGAATTCACAGAACCAAAACCGTTCAGAAGTCATCAACTCCTTTGTTTATAAAATGGGGTTGACGCAAGGTGATTTCTCTTATGCAACTGCTGTCGGCTTGGGGATCGCGGTCATTTCCGTCATCTTATTGGTGATCACGGATCGAGTGACCCGCAAGTTGAACAACGGCAATTCAGTTATCTTATAGGAGGAAAAAACATGATCAAAAGAAAAGCAAAAGAAAACACATGGTTTTACTTCTTCAATACCGTGATCTTGATTTTATTCTCATTGATGATCATCGTACCGATTTGGAATATCTTGGTTTCCTCCGTGTCTTCTAGTTCTGGATTAGCGGGCAACGGCCTCGTATTATGGCCCAAAGGCTTTACCTGGGAAAACTATCGGAAAGTTTTTTCCGACGCAAGTATCCCCCGTGCCTTCTTGATCTCAGTGTTAAAAACGGTTCTTGGGGCTGCGACCCATACCTTGTTTTGTGCGATCGTGGCTTACGGATTGAGTAAATCACGCTTGGTTGGCCGCAACATTTATACAACGATGGGGGTCATCACCATGTACTTCAGTGGTGGGATGATTCCAACGTACTTGCTGATTCGCTCGCTAGGATTACTGGATTCTTTCTGGGTCTACATTATTCCAGCTTTGTTCAGCTATTATGATGTCGTGATTTTAATGAACTTTTTCCGTGAGATTCCGCCTTCACTCGAAGAATCGGCGAAGATCGACGGTGCAAGTGAATTCCAAATCTTCTATAAAATCTTCTTACCATTAACGAAACCGGCATTGGCAACCATCATCTTGTTCAACGGGGTTGGCCAATGGAATGATTTTATGACGACAAAACTGTATATCACAAAAGAGTATCTCTATCCGCTGCAAATGAAGATTTATGAAATCATCGTCCAATCCAACTTGAGTACGATGACTGAAAGCGGTAGTACTGACTTTATCGTCCAAGCAACGACCCGTGGGGTTCAGTTGGCTACGATCGTCATCACGACAGTGCCAATTTTAATTATATATCCATTGCTTCAAAAACATTTTATCGGCGGTATGATGGCCGGTGCAGTAAAAGAATAGAAAGAGGGATAGACATGAAAAAAGTAGTAGGCGGTTTATTGGCAGCATCAGCATTACTCAGCTTAGCAGCATGTGGCGGCAGCTCAGACAATGCCAGCAGTTCGGATTTTTCTATCAAAGATCGGTATGAGTTAGATGAAAAGACACCAGCATGGAAACTCGATACCAAAGAAGAACCAACCAAGATCACATGGTACATCAATTCAGACTGGACAGCTTTGCCATTTGGTGAAGATGTGACGACAGCCCAAATCAAAAAAGATTTGAACATTGATATTGAATTTATTTCAGGGGATGATTCGAAATTAAATGCCTTGATTTCAAGTGGTGATATGCCTGATATCGTGACGTTGATGGATAAAACCAGTCAAGCAGCCACAAAAGCTGATAGCTGGGCATACTCATTAAACGATTTAGCGGAACAATACGATCCGTATTTGATGAATGTCGTGACCGAAGATACCTTCAAATGGTTTGCTTTAGATGATGGCAAAACTTATGGCTATCCAAACTATTCCAACACTGCAGCGGACTACGAAAGCGGCAATATTCCCGTCAATGACAACTTTGTGATCCGTGAAGATGTTTATGAAGCATTAGGCAAACCAGATGTTTCGACTCCAGAAAACTATGTGAAAGTCATGAAAGAAATCAGCGAGAAATTCCCTGATTTGACACCGATGGGCTTCACAACGATCGGCGAAACAGCAGGGCCATTCTTAGATAAATTGCAAGATTTCTTAGGTGTTCCATTAGAAGATGAAGATGGAGCTTTCTACGACCGTAACTTAGATGAAGAATATATCTCATGGCTGAAAACCTTCAATCAAGTGTATCGTGACGGCAACATCAGTGATGACAGCTTTACTGATGACGGCCCAACCTATGATGAAAAAGTAAAACAAGGGGACTATGCAACGATCTTAGTCGCAGGAACGAGCGGACAAGGTGGGAACTTCACTGAATTCATGAAAAACTCTGACACACGCTACATCGCAATCGATGGCCCTGCCAGCACGTCTGGTCGTGAAGCAACCTTGAACCAAACAGGAATCTCTAGCTGGTTGATCAACTACATCACAAAAGATGCGGCGGATCCAGCAAAAGTAACCCAACTCTTCACGTACTTGATCGATGAACCAGGACAAATTTTGACAAAATTCGGTGTTGAAGGCGTGACGTATGAATACAACGATGAAGGCAAAATCGATTACTTGCCAGAAATCAAAGAAATGGAACAAACCGACAACGAAGGCTACAACAAAAAATATGGTATCAGCCGTTTCAACTACTTTAACAATGACCGTGTCAATGCACTGAAAGTCAAAACCGAAAATGCGTTGACTCAAATGCAAGAATGGGGCGAAGGCAAATTGTATCCACACTTTGTGATCGAAAATACGGATCCAGATGCCAGAACTGCTGAAGCACGTTCAAACACAGCCATCAAAACCAAAATCAACAGCACGATCATCTCATTGATCCGTTCAAAAGATGAAGGAACATTTGACAGCACACTAACCGACTTTGAAAGCTTCTTAGATTCAAACAACTGGGATGCAATCAAAGACATTAAAACTGAAAAAATGGCCGAAAACCGCGAACGACTAAAATAACCCCCATAGGAGAGGAAAGGAAGCCAAAAAAAAGACCTTTCCTCTCCTTTGCTTTGAAACACAGGTTTTGCGCGCACTTTACGCAAAACCTGATGTTTCAAAGTACTAGGCGACCGCAGGGAGCGTAGTGACCAACCAAAGAAACACAGGTTTTGCGCACACTTTGCGCAAAATCTGATGTTTTAAAGTACTAGGCGACCGCAGGGAGCGTAGTGACCGTACAAAGAATCACTGCGATTGGCACACTGAGTGAGACCTGCAACCCAGAAAACTGTACGTTGAGAAACGACCCAAAATCATAAGAAGGCAAGAAACAAGTTTACGCAGCACTCACAGCACAAATCAGCAAGTTTTGATTGGAGGATCATAATGAATCGACTATTTTCTTATGAAGGATGGTACTATCGGGTCTTTGCTTTTTTAGCAGATATGATCATTGTTAGTTTTCTCTTTATGATTCCAGCAATGACGCTGATTCTCGCAGGACCAGCATTGATCGCGCTGTATCAGACGATCGATCAATTGTACAAGGAACGGGATGTCCCGATTTGGCAACGATATAAGCAAGCATTCTTAAGCAACCTCAAACGTGGGCTCTTCTTAGAAGGTCTTGTTATTGCGTATGTGGCAGTCTTTGCTGGGTTGATCTATTCCTTGATGATGATTACACCTTACTTTGGTGTTCTAGCTGTGATCCTCGTCAGCTTGGCTGCGCTGTATCTTGTCGTGTTCGTCCTCTTGTACAGCTTGTTTACGCAATCATTGCAAGAAACAGCGAAAGAAACGGCGTATGCGGTTCTTAGCAGTACGGCGAATGCGATCATTTTACTGGTGATCCCAATCATTGTTTTTGTATTGTGCAGCAAAGTGAACCTATTCTTATTTGTTTGTTTAGGAATCTCAGGCTCAGCCTTTATCCAAGTGTTGTTTTTCAATAAAGTATTAGCGAAGGGGGAAGAGACAAATGACTAAATCCACAGCGACTGATCGATCCTGTTTTTGGGCTTCGGTCCAACAAGAACTTAACGCCCTTCCGCTAGCCTTTGAAAGAACCAAACAAACGCCTTTGCTAAAAGGGATCGATTGTTTTACGATTTCTTTTCAAAGTCTTGGTAATGAAACGATCTATGGGCATCTGCTGCTGCCAGAACAAGCGGCAGATTGTCCAATCGTGATTGATTTTTTAGGCTATATGAATCATGTGCAAGAACCGTTCCAATTCGCTCATTGGTTACTGATCGGCTGCGGCTGTCTTGTCATCGACAATCGCGGACAAGGGGGACGCACGCAAGATCAGGTTCCCTATGAAACCACGCAGCATGAAGCACCTTTTGGACGCGGCATCTTGAAAAAAGAAGATTTTTATATGAAGCGATTGGTCGCAGATAGTCTGCGCACACTAGAAGTCCTTCAACAGATACCGGAAATCGATCCGCAGCGCATTATTTTAAGAGGCGGCTCACAAGGAGGCGGCATCGCCTTATTGGTCAACGCATTAACGAACGTCCCGATTTTTGCGACGTTTGCCGATGTGCCAAGCCACTCCAATCTTGTCCATCGGATCGAACAGAAAACAGGAAGTTACCAGGTGATCCAAGAGTATATCGAACAATTTCTAGAAACGCGGGAAACGATCTATCAAGTCATGAGTTATTTTGATTTGAAGTATTTTGCTCATCGAATAACTGGTCCTGTTTATACATCGGTCGGCAGTGCTGATCCGATCTGTCCCATGGAAGATTTCTTCGTTTCCTATAAAAAGATTCCTGGACCGAAAGAATTGCGTATTTACTTAAATAAAGGGCATGGCGGCGGCGAAGCGAAACAAATCCGTCGTGAAATGCAGCAAATCACAAAATTACTCAAAGGAAATGAATGAAGATGAAAGTAGCAACCTACAATCTACGAGTCGATACCGACTATGACCAAGAATGGCAATGGCACTATCGATCGGAGGCGGTTTGCTCCTTGATCGATTACTACGACTGGGATGTTCTGGCGATCCAAGAAGCCCGACCTAGTCAATTTGCAGATTTAGCAAAGCTAGCGCAGTATGCTTCCGTCACTGCTGAACGTGACGGTGATGGCTTAGGCGAAGGCATCGGACTGTATTATCAAAAAGAGGCTTTCGAGTTATTAGCTTCAGGTTCGTTTTGGTTGTCATTGACACCGACTGAACCAAGTATTCATCCAGAAGCTGCGTATTCACGCTTATGTGTTTGGGCAGTCTTACAGGAAAAAAAGAATCCGCCGTTTCTTGTCATCACGACCCATTTAGATAATATTTCAGAAATGGCTCGTTTTGAAGGGATGAAAGTGATCTTTGAGCAGCTGGCAGATCAGATCGAACGCTACCCTGTATTACTAATGGGCGACTTGAATGCGGAGCCAACCGAGCGGGTGCATCGGTACTTAGAGCGGCATTTTCAAAATGCCAAAGAACATGGGCAAAAGCCGCATCACGGACCCAAAGGCTCCTATCAAAATTTTATTTATACGTTGCCATGGCAAGAATTAGAAGAAATTGATTATATCTATACGAAAGGCTTCATGGTGATCAAAACCGCCTGTCTAACGGATTCTTGTGATCGTCGTTTTCCCTCCGATCATTTCCCTTTAGAAGCAGAAGTCCAATTTGAAGAAAGCAAAGGATGAATAAAAATGGAACAGCAGAAATTAACCGAACTACTTTCAGAAATGACCTTAGATGAAAAAATCGATCAGTTGCTGCAACTGGCAGCGGCTTTTTATTCAGATAAAGCAGAAGAGAAAACCGGCCCAATGGGCGACTTAGGACTGACACAAGAGAACATCAACAATGCAGGAACAACGCTAGGTGTTTCTGGTGCGAAAGAAGCGATCCGCGTCCAAAATGAGTATATCGCCAATAACCGCTTGAATATCCCGACGATATTGATGGCGGATATCATTCACGGCTTTCGGACGATTTTCCCGATTCCATTAGGATTAGGCAGTTCATGGGATTTGGCAGCAGCGGAGAAGATGGCGGAAGTATCTGCCAAAGAAGCAGCTGTTTCTGGCTTGCATGTGACCTTTTCACCGATGGTGGACTTAGTAAGAGACCCACGATGGGGCCGTGTCATGGAATCGACAGGGGAAGATCCTTACTTGAACAGTCGCTTCGCTGAAGCCTTTGTCAAAGGCTATCAAGGGGATGATCTGCGAACGGATTTCAACCGCGTGGCTGCGTGCGTCAAACATTTTGCGGCTTACGGTGCGGCTATCGGCGGTCGCGACTACAACACGGTCAATATGTCAGAACGCCAACTGCGAGAAAGTTATTTGCCAGGCTATAAAGCAGCCCTTGATGCCGGTGCCAAACTGGTGATGACTTCCTTCAATACGGTAGACGGCATTCCAGCAACGGCCAATCGCTGGCTCTTCCGCGATGTTTTGCGAGAAGAATTCGGATTTGAAGGCGTTGTGATCTCTGACTGGGCTGCAATCAAAGAAGTGATCGCTCATGGCGCAGCGGAGGATGAAAAACATGCAGCTGAATTAGCCATTAAAGCTGGGGTCGATATCGAGATGATGACGACTTGTTACACCGATAACTTGAAAGAGCTGATCGCAGAAGGCACCGTTGAGGAAGCCTTAGTCGATGAAGCCGTGCTAAGAATCTTGACCTTAAAAAATGAACTAGGTCTATTTGAAAATCCATACCGCGGCGCTAATGAAGCCGCTGAAGCAGCCACTGTTTTGTCTCAAGAACACCGAGAGATCGCCAGCGATATCGCAAAGAAATCAATGGTATTGTTGAAAAATGAAGGTGTCTTGCCGTTGCAGAAAACCGAAAAAGTGGCGATCGTGGGCCCAAGTGCTCACTCCCGTGATCTATTAGGGGCTTGGTCTTGGCAAGGGAAACAAGAAGAAGTAGTGACCTTAGTGGAGGGTGCTCAAGCCTTGGGTGCGGATCTGTTGATTGGTCAAGAGCCCTTTGATTATTTTGCACCGTCTGAAGCGGCGATCCAAGAAGCGATCGAATTAGTGAAGGCAGCCGATAAAGTGGTCCTAGCACTAGGAGAGCAGGAATGGATGAGCGGCGAAGCTGCCAGCCGCAGCGACATTCGCTTGCCGCAAGCCCAATTGTCCTTGGTTGAAACCTTGAAAGAATACAACGAGCAATTGATCGTAACTCTTTATAACGGTCGTCCTCTTGATTTGCAAGGTGTGGATGCAGCCAAAGCGATCGTCGAGGCTTGGTTCCCTGGAACCGAAGGCGGAAACGCACTTGCTCAGATCCTGTGGGGAGAATACAATCCAAGCGGTCGCTTGAGTATGTCATTCCCAGAAACCGTTGGACAAGTTCCTGTGTATTACAACGTTGACAATACCGGTCGTCCTTATGAAAGTGCACCGGATGAAAAATATGTCTCAAAATATTTGGATGTCTCCAATTATGCCAAATATCCCTTTGGCTTCGGCTTGAGTTATAGCCCAGTTGCGTATTCTGCGGTGACGTTGGATCAGCCGACCATGACCAAAGATCAAACGGTCACAGCTTCCATCACGGTTACGAACCAAGGAACAGCAGCGGTCTGGGAAACGGTCCAATGCTACATTCGCGATTTAGTCGGTGAAGTGGTTCGCCCAGTGAAAGAACTGAAAGGCTTTAAGAAAATTTGGCTAGAGGCTGACGAATCAGCAACCGTTCAATTTGAGATCACGGAAGAACTGCTGCGCTATGTTCACAGCAACCAACAAGCAAGCAGTGATCCAGGGAAATTCCACATCATGATTGGTGGGAACAGCCGAGACACCCAACAAACAACCCTGCAATTAGTTAGGTAAGATAGGAAGGTTTCTATGACGAAAAAAATAGTGATGAATAATGCAAATACGACCGTGACGTTTTTACCAAACGGTGATTTATATGAGATCCAAAGTCACGGTGTGATGATCAATCAGTTGAACGGAAATGCGCTAGATGGCAGTTTGAATCAAATCTATCTACGACTGCGTGAAGCGGGGGAATTGTCCTTTATTCCCTTGATCGGTTCAAATGCCGACAGTGCCTTTGCCTACTCAGACAAACAGCTGACCTGGACCGGGACGTATCAGTCCATCAATTACCAAGTTGATTTCCAATTGGCACAAGATTGCTGGTTCTGGCGGGTTCAATTGAGTGGTTCTGGGGAAGCGGAACTGGTTTACGGACAAGATCTTGGTAATGCAGCCAAAGGGGCTGTTCAATCCAATGAAGCCTATGTTTCGCAATATATCGACCATCATGTTAGCCATGATAAGGATCGCATCGTGCTTTCTTCGCGTCAAAATCAACCACAAAATGGTCAATTTCCATTGGTGGAACAGGGCGGCTTCCAAGCCTTAAAAGGCTTCTCGACGGATGGCTATCAATTTTTCGGTCGCAGCTACAAAGAAACAAATCAACCAGCTGCACTTAGCCAAGAAACGTTAGCCAATGAAGTGTATCAATACGAATTTGCCTATACGGCACTACAAACGCAATGGTTGACGGTAAGTGAGACGCCTACGGAAATCGTTTTTTACGCAGCGGTCAAAGCCAATCAAGCGACGGCAGTCAATGAACCGCAGTTTGCACTTGAAACGTTGAAAGAAATGTATCAAGGCTTGTCCTTCGACTCGTTGCAAGCAACGGCGCAGCCACGAAAAAACTTTGGTCAACCGCTCACAGGGCTGACATTTACCACAGAAGAAATCAACGAGCGATTTCCTCAGCAAGAAGCAGTGGAAATCGTTGACGAACAGCTGTATTCCTTTTTTACCCCTGACTATCACCATGTCGTGTTGAAGGAAAAGGAAGGACAGATGGAACGCTCCCATGGACATATTTTGATGAGCGGACAAGATCTGATCGTCGATCAACCCATTTTGAGCACGACCGTTTACATGACGGGGATGTTTAACTCCCAAATCGTATTAGGCAATACGAACATGAACAAATTGTTGAGCAATAGCCGCAACTCATTGAATCTTTTCAAACGTTCCGGTCAGCGGATCTATTTGAAAGACGGCGATCAATGGCGGATTTTAACGATGCCATCTGTCTTTGAAATGGGCTTGAATTCGGCGACGTGGTACTACAAAACAGCAGATGATGTCATTCAAGTAACGACCTTCACGAAAGCAAATGGACGCACGATTGCAACCACCATCACTAGTGAACAAGGTCGTGCCTACACCTGGGCCATCACTAATCAATTTGTGATGGGGATCGATGAAGCTGCACCGACTGCTACCATTTCGCAAGATCAACAATTGCTCACCATCAAAGGAACAGCGGATTCACCGATTGCGGAAACTTATCCAGAATTGACGTATTATCTCCATGCGGCTCAACCTTTTGAACTGACCGATGAAACGATTTTCAATGTGGCAGCCGACGATAGCACGACCGTATTGACCTTTGCAGAACAGGCGACGGTTTCCTTCGTGATTCAAGGCACACTGACTGGTGAACCCTTTGTTTCCGAAACGTTAGATCGCCAGCAAGAAGACACTGCCTATACGGCCTTTGTCGATGATTTGTTGAATCAGTTTGAATTGAAACATTCGCAGGCAGACGTTGCATCCTTCAATCACTTGGCACGTTGGTACACCCACAATATGCTTGTTCATTACTTGTCTCCTCATGGTCTTGAACAGTACGGTGGTGCTGCTTGGGGGACTCGAGACGTTTCCCAAGGACCGACTGAGTATTTCTTAGCACTTAATCGTCCTGAGATGGTGGCGTCCATCATCGAGCATTTGTTTGAAAATCAATTTGCAGATGACGGCAACTGGCCACAATGGTTTATGTTTGATCGCTATGAGAAACAAAAAGCCGATGAGAGCCACGGAGATGTGATCGTCTGGCCAATGAAAGTCGTTAGTGACTATCTCGAAAAAACTAAAGATTTCGCGATTTTGGAAAAAGAACTGCCTTATACGGATCGCGCAACCTTCTTGAAAACCAAGACCAAAGCTTCGTTGTTTGATCATTTGAAAAAAGAAGTGGCGTATATCGAAGCGAACTTCTTGGAAGGAACGTACCTGTCTTGTTATGGTGATGGCGATTGGGATGACACCTTGCAGCCAAATAACAGTAAGTTGAAGAAACAAATGGCCAGCAGCTGGACCGTTGCCTTGACCTATGAAGTATTGAAAAAATTGGCCAGCCAGTTGCAGTCAGTTGACCCAGAGTATGCCAAACATTTAACAGAACTGTCTAAGGGCATCAAACACGACTTTGAAAAATACATGTTAGCTGATGGTACTTTGCCAGGATTTGTCTATATGGAAGATAGCGAGCACGTGGAACTGATGGTCCATCCGACTGACAAGAAAACTGGTATCCAATACCGCTTGCTGCCGATGCAGCAAAGCATGATCGGTGAGCTGTTATCTCCCGAACAAGCCGATCATCATGTGGCGATCATCAAGGAGCATTTGCAATTTCCAGATGGTGTGCGCTTGATGAATCGTCCAGCGACTTATGCGGGTGGTGTCAGCACCAATTTCAAGCGAGCAGAACAAGCAGCCAACTTTGGACGAGAAATCGGTTTGCAGTACGTTCACGCCCACATCCGCTTTACCGAAGCAATGGCGAAATTAGGCCGAGAAGAAGAGACTTGGCAAGCGCTTGGGGTCATCAATCCGATCCAGATCGCTCAACGGGTCGAAAACGCGGAGATCCGTCAAGCAAATGCGTATTTCAGCAGTTCTGATGGCGATTTCAAAACAAGGGTTGAAGCCCAAGAAAATTTTGGTAAACTTAAGGAGGCAGCAGTCGGCGTCAAAGGCGGCTGGCGCATCTATTCTAGTGGACCGGGGATCTATATGAATCAGTTGATCAGCAATGTGTTAGGCATTCGTACCTTTGTTGATCATGTTGAACTTGATCCTGTCTTGCCAGCGGAGTTAGCAGGATTGACTCTGACATATCGACTCTTTGAGCGGCCAGTCGAAATCGTCTATCATTCGGCAAGTACGCCGAAAGTATTGATCAACGGGGAAGAAATATCCACTGAGTTTGCGGAAAATCGCTACCGTCAAGGTGCGTTTGTCCTGAAGAAAGCAGCGCTTTGCGCCCAATTAAACGAAAACCAAACCAATACGATCGATATCTATCGTTAAGAAAGGAGAAGCCATGGTAGGAATCAAAGATATTGCCCAAAAAGCGGGTGTCTCCATATCCACCGTTTCGTATGCATTGAATGGCAGTCCAAAAGTGACCGAGGAAACCCGTGCGCGGATTCAAGCGATCGCAAACGAATTGAACTATGTTCCGAACATGGCTGCTCGCACACTGAAACGCAGACAAACCAACATCATTGGCGTTTACCTAGCCGATTATGCCGGAAGTTTTTATGGGGAATTGCTAGATGGCATCAAGAAAGGGCTGGAACTTTTCGGCTATGAAATGATCGTCTGCAGTGGCAAGAAGTCACACTTGTTTATTCCTGAGCGGATGGTGGACGGTGCCATCATTTTGGATTGGACGTTTCCAGCAAAGGAAATCGAGCAATACGCCCAACGAGGGCATCAAATCGTCGTGTTAGACCGTGTCTTGTCTCATGAAAACATCCATCAAGTCTTGTTGGACAATAAAGGAGGGGCTGCGCTGGCGATCGATCGCTTGATCGCTGGACAAAGCCAAAAAGTGTTTCTCTTAGCAGGGCCAGAAAAAGGCTACGACAGTCGGGAGCGGCTAGACGCTAGTACGAAAGAATTGACGCGCTTTGGTATTCCTTATGAAGTGATTCCTGGTGACTTCACGGAACCTTCTGGCTATCGCGCAGCAAAACAGCTCTTAGCAAATGATCCTCAATTTCCCATTGATATCTTTGCCTTCAATGATGAAATGGCAATCGGAGTCTACAAATATGTCCGCGAGACCGACTATCGCATCGGAAAAGAGATCCGCATCATCGGGTTTGATAACACGGAATTAGGCGCTTTTGTGCAGCCGCGCTTAGCGACGATCTCCTATTCGAAACATCGATGGGGCATGGTGGCAGCTGAGAAAATCGTACAATCGATTCAAGGGGAACCAGTGGCGGACGAGCATATTTATACCACTTTTGTGGATGGTGGATCATTTATTTAATCGATCCAATAAAGAAAAAAAGACATAAAAAGCCTCAAACAGAGCACTCTGTTTGAGGCTTTTTATGCGTTTTTTCAAACAATAACTTTAATTATTTTATCGAAATCAGTGATTTATAAAAAAAATAATAATTTTTATTTTGTTATTTTATATACAATGGGATTTTTAAATAACGTTTTTTATTCATTTTTGATTATAACATTATCATTATCTACAGTCAGAAGATAGGAAGCGTTCTTTTAACTTATTATTTTAGGTCGTTAGAAAAGAGTTTTGTGCGGCTAAATTTTGTCAAATATTCTAACTTTTTATTTATTTTTCTCATCTTAATTTAATTGTTAGTGTTGATTTATCCCTCGTTTTTTGTATGATTTATGAAAGAGAAAAGCAGTTTTTTGAAAAGAATCGATGATTCATCCTGATAATTTGCGCTTTTTTTCAATCGATGAATAACAGATAGCTATAAGATGTGGAAGTTACAAAAATCGGAATTATGAAAAATCAATTATAATCATAATTTTGAAAGGAAGAAAAAAAGAATTATAATTCTCTTTCGCCAACTCGCTAAACTAAGAGTTGTAACACATGGCGTGCACTGCGTGATACGTTAACTTTTTAAGATAGGAGGGATAAAGTGAAACGGTTTTTAACAACTTTACTTGTTTTTCTACTAACATCAGGTCCGTGTTTTTCATATGCAACGGTAGTGGCACAAGCCGAAAGTGTTACAAAAACAAGTGAAGAACAAAGTACGCCTTCTGCTGACTCTGTCGTTTCATCGATCGACAGTCTGGAAGAGACGAAGGAAACGGAAATGCAAGCATCTAGCGAACCTGCTTCGACAGATTCGTCTACAGAAGACACTGGCACACCTTCAACTGAGACAGAAGCTTCATCGGAAGCTGCAGAAGAAGTACAGGTGACCTTTCTGACAGACACGGAGCATGCATTTGCTACTGGGGAAACCCGCATTCAGGTCAGCAAAAACAAAGGGGAAGCAATAGAAAAAAGTGAACTACCAGTTTTTGAGGATGATACTGATTTTGAAGGATGGGCGTTAGACGGGACAGTTTACACGAGCCAAGCGTTGACAGAATTGATTTTCACGGAGAATCAAACTTTGACAGCTGTTTTTAAACCGACTGTTAAGGCAAGAGCGGCGAACATTTCGTTGGCGGAGCAATCAATCAAAGAGATCATTGCGGAAGCCGATAAAACGAGAGTGATCGCTGTACCAAGTCCAGCTGGAGATGGTTTAGCATATGCGGAATATACCAATAATGCTGAAGGGATTCGTCAAGCGTTGTTTGATATGTATCAAAACGGCAATGGTCAAGAATTTGCTTTGTATGTTGGCTCGGGTGGATCGTTGTCACTGCCGGCGAATCTGACTTCAAAGACGATTCCAGCCACAGTCGATAATACAAATATGACTTTTTATGCGCTGCAAGGAAAAATCAGCCGCTTGATCATCACAGGTCATGGCGATGATCCCATCACAGATGCAACAACGTTGACTTCAGGTAGTCGAACAGTCGCACTTGGCACGGACATCTACTTTGGTTCTGA
Organism: Danaus melanippus; assembly: GCA_010014825.2. NCBI lineage: Eukaryota > Metazoa > Arthropoda > Insecta > Lepidoptera > Nymphalidae > Danaus > Danaus melanippus. The sequence continues at coordinate 54,374 of JAAAKD020075565.1, read as the reverse complement.
TGTAGTGATTCGAAACCTCAACTATACGGGTACGAGGATGTACATGAATGGGCATAGCCTTTCCTTGAACGGTGGTTCCACCGGCAATGGCCTTGCAATTTATGGGGGAAGCAACAATGGCGACCTTTCTGGAAATCCGACGATCACGCTAAATGCGACAGGTTCAGGAACTACATGGGATATCTATGGAGGGAATCAAAGCGGTGGCACATTGACTGGGAATACAGCGATTGTCGTAAATAATACAGCAGGTAGTATCAGAACAATCGTTGGAGGTGCCAATATCGGTACGATTGATGGGAACACGAAGGTTACGATCAATCGTTTAAATGGCACATTAGGCAGTTATTATGGCGGTGGTCTTGGAACAAGTGCTTCCAATACAGCCAATGTGACAGGCAATGTTGAAACGACGATCCAGACGACCAATACAAGCTTTCGCTTAAGTGCTTTTGCTGGTGGTGTTCAATACGGCAATATCGGTGGCACCATCCGTAGTACGATTTCTGGTGCTGGCGGTTGGTCAGGCACAGCCAATCGTTTCATAGGCGGTTCATTTTATGGCAACATCGGCTCTGACCGTTCTAAGGATGCCATCGTGACCAACCTTGATGCCAGCAGCTATTCCACTGGACGTAGTGAATTTGAAGGTGGCAATCGGAATACTGGTACCATCATAGGAAACATCGTTAACACCGTGAAAGCAGGGCCGAGTGCCAGCGTCGGGGGAATTGGTGATTTTAACGGCGGTGGAGGAAACAATGTCAGTACCTTGTCTCAAAGTTCAATGGGGGCTTCGAATACGACGACGTATGACAACTATACTCCGGAACAACGAGCAGCACTGGCAGAAGCAGCGGCAAGTTTTAAAGTTTATGGCGATATCACTTCTCATCTAGTCAGTGGTTCCTTTTCAAACGGTGCGATTTATTCGACGGCAGCTGGTCGAGGCGGCTATATTGAAGGAAACACAACGATTGAAGTTGGCACGATCACTTCGGATGGTAGTCCTGGTGGAGATGGGATTGCTTATACAGGCACCAGACCAACGAATCTAGATTACTCAACGACCAATAAAACAAGAGGAAACGCCTCTGGATGGGATATCGTTGGTGGCGGTGGTTATCCAGGAACAGCATGGGATATCTATATTAAAGGAAATACCAAAACGATCTTGAATAACACGGTTGCTCGCTGGACCTACGGTGGTTCCTTCTCAGGTGTCATTGAGGGAAATTCTTCGAATACTTTGAATTCGGGGATCGTCGATACGCTAGAAGGAACAGGGTATACTGGACGCCGCGTTTATGGAGATGGACGAACGACCGTAAATAATGGGCAAGTAGACTGGTTTTTATCTGGTGGCGGCTGGGATGACTTGTTAGTGACCGGCAATGTCGCAGTAACGGTTTATGATGGGGTGATCAATGCCTCACTCGGTGCCTCTTATGGTGTCGCTTCTTCTCATACCATTAACGGAAACTCTGATAATCGAGTGTATGGTGGGAATTTCTCAGGTACACCACGTACAGGATCAAATGGCTTTTCAGGTGGTGTTACGAATAATGGTCGATTATTAGGAAATGCCAGTTTGACATTGGATTTGAGAAATTATGATGGTGAGTTTGCCCTTCCTTCTGGAACAAACATCTCAGGCGGCAATCCGTTTAACAGTACGAATATCGTTGGGACCGATAGCTCCAATACGATTACATTGAACATATACACAAAGCCGGGGTCAGATGCACTGAATGGGGCCACGATCTATGGTGATGGCGGACGGACTGCTAGCAATACGAGAAGTGGCAAAATTTATATGAATATCCAGGCGGAAGGATCAAGTATCGGGAATTTATACACCACGTACTATTCTAATATTTCTTCCAGTCAAATTTTGAGAGATGTCGAGATGCGGGTTCAAGGAGCCAGAAGTATCAATGGGATCTCAGGCGGAAACGCGTCAGATAACTTTACGAATACGATCGTAGCCAACAGCAGTAATCAAGTGAAGATGAACTTTGGTGAAAATGTCGATGGGACAGCTTCTTATCAAACTGATCCGATCGCTGTGACGGGTCTGGGGATCGTCAACTTTACCGAATTGAACGTGACAAACGGCATCAAGCTAATGGCCAATGGGGGAGACATCAAAAATGGTCGTTCAGCTACTGCTGCCAATCACGCAACGACCTATCATCAGTTCGGTGATATCCATCTTTCTAAAAATGCCGGTATCGGTATTTCTTCCGCAACGAATTTGATTTCAGGCGCGAAGTTAACGGTGGAAGACGAAGGGACGATCGAATCGCCGCCGGGAACGGGGCGAATCAATCTCTCAGATTTCGCAACACCAGATACGGATAAAGATCACTTAACGTGGCTGAAAACGACGACCAATGATGCAGGTTCTCGAGTCAATAGTCAAGGAACGTGGTTTGGTGCGGTTAGTGCTTACCAAGTGTTGACCATAAATCCAACTGCTGCTAATGCGGCAGCGATCACCCCAATCAATTTCAGTGGGATCGAAAAAGCGACTGGGAAAACCTTCATTGGGGACAACGATGTGACCAATGCAGCCAACGGGTACGGTATTGCGATACCAGGGTCGATCATTAACTACGAAGTTGAAACACCGGGAGTCGCGAACGGGATCGGGGCTATTAGTCACAATGTAACAGCAGTCAAAGAGAACAATACACCGCTGACCTTGCAAGCCTGGGGGACGGAGCAAGCAGGGACACAAGTGCAAAAAGGGCGTTTATTGATTCCTTATACGGTCACAGAATTGCCAACATTGACGTTTACACCAGAAACCCAAACGTCCGGTTCATGGTTATATGCCGGTCAAATCAAATCCAGCAAGCTAGATAGCACGGATCAGCAGTTGACGGAACAACCAGATTCAGAACCAGTTGATTGGACGAGTCCTGATGGGGAATATAGTTACGATATCAGCGTACGCTACTCAAATAAGGCGGAAGTTCAAGCCCGCAATGTGATCCTTACAGAACAAGAGGCACAATCGCTGACCAAAGAACAAGCCGTGACATATCTCGAAGCCAGCGGGCGTCCTTTCTTTAAGGACACGCTGACAGAAGAGGTCTTAGCTGCAATTCAAGAACCGTTAGAAACAGCGGTCTATCGCAAACAAGCGATCACTTTCTCGGTAGGTGAAAACGATCAGAATCAGGCAGAAACCACCGTTAATTTGGTGGTGGTCAAAAATGAGAGTGTCATTTCTGACGACCGGCAATTTGCCGTCTATGCAAAAGATGTCCGTTTGACCTTACCGGAAGCAACGGCGCTGACCGATGAAGCAGCTCTGGCAGACTATACCCAAGCAACCACGATTTTTGCAGATAATCGCGAAAATGTACCACCGACTGTCGATCCGCAAGCTTTTACCGCGATCCAACAAGCAACGGAAGATGAGTTGTTGAAAAATGTGTCAACGGCTTACCATTATGAAGCAGGCAGTCAACGGGCAGAAAAAGTCGTCAACGTCGCAGTTGCCGGCGAGCTTGTTTTAAGCAGTGTGCCGACAGCCTTTGATTTTGGGCAGCAAAAAGTTGCCACAGAAACACAAGATTATTGGCCAACGATCACAGGAGAACTAGCGGTGAAAGATACCAGAGGATCCGAACGAAGTCCATGGCGCTTGACGGTCAAAGAGCAACAGCCATTAACGGATGGAACAGATCAATTAACCGATGTCTTCCGCTTTGTGAAAAACGGTCAAGAACAGATGATAACTAGTGGGGAAATGATCATCGAGGAAACGGAATTGACAGAAAATGGCACTTACGTCGTGAATCAGCACTGGGGCGAAAGTGAAAATGAAGGCATCAAACTTACTGTTCCAGTCGAACAGCAAAAAGTTGGGGACTATCAAGGAACCTTGAGCTGGCAGCTGGTTTCGGCACCTGGCAACCCATAAAGGCAGGAAAACAAATGAAAAAAATCATGATCGGTGTTATTACTGGCTATCTATTATTGTTCCCTCAACTCGTTTCAGCAGCTGAAGCAGGTGCCTATGACAGCAATGGTGTCACTTCCTTTTTCGGCGTCTATGAAGAACCCGTTGAGGAGCCAGAAGAGCCCATAAAAGAACAGCCAGGGAATAAACAAGTTAATCAAAAAGGCAACAATATTTTGCCAGCAACAGGGTCAGATCACTTTAATCGCTATCAAAGCAGTGGTCTTGTCGTTTTGTTGGCAGTAGGAATCATTTTAATCAAAAGGAGAACAAAAAATGAAAAAACTTTTCTTGACGGCAGGCATTCTATTGATGAGCACTGCTCTGTTACCAACAACCGTTAATGCCGCTGAATACACCTCAAATGGAGCAATCACTTTTGAAGCGGACCCGAATCCAACCAATCCAGTTGATCCGACCGATCCAGAAAAACCAGTGGATCCCGTCGATCCAACCGATCCCGATGGACCAAACCCTGGAACAGCTGGACCATTATCGATTGATTTTGCTTCAAGTTTTCAATTTGGCAACCAACTGATCACTTCTGAAACAAAAGATTATTACGCACAGCTACAAGAGTTCACAGCTGGCGCTGCTGGACCAAACTATGTGCAAGTAACTGATAAACGAGGAACACAAGAAGGTTGGTCATTGAGCGTTGTGCAAAATGGACAATTCAAAACGGCTGATGACGAAGAACTGGTAGGCGCTTCATTATCGATCGCCTCTGGCGCTACAACTTCGGTTACCGATATGCAATACGCACCAACGGTTACGACAAGTCATACCTTTGTACCAGATAGTGAAGTCACATTGGTCAACGCACCTGTTGGAAAAGGAATGGGTACTTGGATCTACAAGTTTGGGACCGATGCAACGGAAGGAGCAACGGCAGTAAAATTAAACGTGCCAGGTAGTTCTGTAAAATTAGCCAAAGAGTATCGGACGACATTGACTTGGAATTTAAAGAATGTCCCAGATAATATCGGTAGTAATTAAGAAACGATCTTTAAAATAAAAGGAGTGTTATATATTAATGAAAAAAACAGCGTGGGTCTTTGTAAGTCTTGCCGTATTGGCAGCAGCGAGTGCAGCAACCGAGGTTTCAGCAGCTGAAGCTGCTTCTTACACATCAAATGGGGCAGTTGATTTTATTCCGAATACTGATCCGACGAACCCAGTCAATCCAGAAAATCCAGATCCAGAAAATCCGGTCAATCCTGTGGATCCAACCGATCCCGATGGACCAAACCCTGGAACGAATGGTCCATTATCGATCGATTATGCCTCTAGCTTAGATTTTGGTGTCAATAAAATCTCAAATAAAAACGAAGTCTATTATGCACGAGCACAAGGATACTTGAATGACGATGACACAGCTTCTACATTAAAAACTGCCAATTATGTCCAAGTTACAGATAATCGCGGTAGTAATGCCGGTTGGCGGTTGTCTGTGAAACAAAATGGGCAGTTCAAAAATGAGTCAACGTTGAATCAAGAATTGACAGGTTCTGTCATCACCTTAACAAATCCTGAGGTTAATTCTAATGCAATTGGCGTTACTAAACCAGTGGCAGAAGCAACGATCACATTGGATGCAGCAGGTGCTGAATCAGTGGTGATGACTGCAGCAAATCAAACGGGGGCTGGAACATGGGTCAATGCTTGGGGAAGCGTTGAAACGGTCACTGAAATAGATAAAGATGGCCAAGAAGTACAAGCAGATGTTACCAAAGCGGTCGCACTTTCTGTACCCGGCAGCACACCAAAAGATGCCGTTAGCTACACGACTACACTAACTTGGGTATTATCAGATACACCAGGAACGGAAGGATAAGGAGTATAGATATGAAAAAGACACTAGCATTTCTCTCAGTATTAGGCTTAAGCCTAGCAGCACCAGTGCTGGCACAAGCAGCAGACAGTGCAGAATACAACTCAAATGGACAAATCACCTTTGAACCAAATACGGATCCAACCAATCCAATCAGCCCAACGGATCCAGATCCAGAAAATCCAATCAAACCAGTTGATCCAACAGACCCAGATGGACCAAATCCGGGAACCAACGGACCGCTATCGATTGATTTTGCTTCAAGCCTTTACTTTGGCACACAAAAAATCACCTCGAAAACAGAGGTCTATCATGCGGAAACCCAAAAATACGTGGATTCAGCAAATGAAAATCAAGAAGGCCCCAACTTCGTCCAAGTAACAGACAATCGGGGAACAGAGAGCGGTTGGACATTGAATGTTCGCCAAAATGGCCAATTCAAAACAGCGGAAGACCAAGAATTGACTGCTGCGCAAATTCGTTTGACAAAGGGAACTGTGGTAACACCGTCATTGTCACCAAAACCATCAAATGTGAGCACAACGATCACATTGAATCCAAACGGTGCCCAATCCTTAGTGATGAGTGCCCAAGATGGTGAAGGAGCAGGAACCTATCTAATGAGTTGGGGCGATAGTTTAGCCGCAGCCATGGATAGTATTGAGTTGGAAGTTCCAGGCTCAACGACGAAATATGCCAGCCAATACAACACCACGTTTACTTGGTTACTAACAGACACACCAACCAACCCATAAGTACCAGCTTTCTCCTTGAACCCTTTCGAGGTTCAAGGAGAATACATAGAAAGAAGGGACATCCATCATGAAAAAAATCAACCAGCTTTTGGCGCTCCTATTCGCGAGTATTTTCTTTTTCGTACCAACTATAGGAACCGCTTCTGAATTTAACTTTGCCGTCAATCCAGTGATTCCAGAGAACCAAATCGATAAAGAAAAGACTTATTTTGACTTGAAAATGGCGCCGGGGACGGTCCAAACTGTGGAAGTCCAATTGCGTAATGATACCGATCAAGAGGTAGTCATCGCACCAGTGATCGCTTCAGCTACCACAAACCTAAATGGAGTCGTGGAATATGGCGAAAACGACATCGAAGCAGATGAAACATTGCCTTATGATATGGCTGACTTGATTGAAGTGGAGAAAGAAATCACGATCCCGAAACAATCCCAGATCACCTTGCCTTTAAAGATCACTATGCCTTCGGAATCCTTTGAAGGAGTCATCGCAGGTGGCTTGACCTTAAAAGAAACGACAGAGGAAAATGCTACGGCTGACAGTGAAGAAGACCAAGGCTTAGCCATCAAGAACGAGTATGCCTATGTCGTTGCGATTTTATTGCGTCAAAATACAGCAGAAGTTGCGCCGGATCTGAAACTACTAGATGTTGGACCGGGACAAGTCAATTCTCGTAACACCATCAATGTCACCCTTCAAAATCCTGAAGCAGCGTACTTGAATTCATTACGCCTGATCAATGAAGTGAAGAAAAAAGGCGATAGTGATGTTTTGTATTCTTCGGATACTTCCCGGATGCAAATGGCACCTAATTCCAACTTCTCGTACCCAATCTCATTAGAAGGGCAACGTTTAGAAGCCGGGACCTACGTGTTGACTTCCGTTGCCTATGGTGGGAAAAGTGAAGAAGGACAATACAAAGTTGAAAATGAAGAAGGCGAAGAAGAAAGCTATCTTTATAAGTGGACCTTTGAGAAAGAATTCACAGTGACTGGCGATGTCGCACGTGATCTGAACCAGAAAGATGTGACGATCGAAACAGATTACACGTGGCTTTACTTCTTGATCGGCGGTCTGTTGTTATTGCTCGCCTTCTTGCTGCTTTTATGGTACCGACGAAAGAAAAAAAATGAAACGGATGAAGCGTGAGCACCTTGAGAAATACTTGATCGATGGCTTGATCATCGCAGGTATCCTCTTGTTGGCACTTCCTTTTTTAAAAGAAAGCATCGTCAGTTGGCAATTACGCACAAGTGAATTGACGATAGCGACCCAGCTGCCGACAACGATTCCAGAAGAAGAAACCATTCAGATACCGACTCTGGGGGACGCCTTAGCGCCACAGCCAGCAACGATCACCGGGTACGGCTTTGTTGCAATTGAAGCGATCGAGTTCCAGCAGCCGCTATTGGTGGGGATAACCAATCAGCAGCTACTGAAAGGCGGTGTCGTGATGTTTCCTCAGCGTTTGTTAAAAAATAGCAATTTTGTCGTTTTAGGGCATCATCTCGGTAGACAAAGTTTGTTATTTGGTCAATTGCTAGAAGCACAGGTGGGGATGGAAGTGTCAGTGAGCTATCTCGAGGAAAATCAACAGTATATCATCATCGATAAAAAAATCGTGGAGGAAACAGACTTGTCGGTTTTAGCGGATGACCAAGGGCCAAGGCTGACCTTGATCACTTGTCCAACACCAACGCGAACGGACGAACGCTTAGTGCTGACAGCGATTCCTGTTGAGCAGACAACTACCCAGCAGTCGCAAAAATCGTCGAGCAGTATGCCACAATCATCGGATAGGATGATTGAAAAACAAGAAAAGCAATGGAAACAACAATCTAAAAAAAATTGGTTTCTTTTATTTGTTATTTTATTTATAATTAGTGGATGCCTGCTAAGCGTTCACAAACTGTTGGAACGTTCAGCGTCATAGAAAGATCATCAGAAAGTGCGCGGATGATAAGGAAGGTGAAGAAATGAAACGCAGATTTGGCTTTGTCATTGGTGCCTGCATGTTTATTGGATTGATTGATCTTGTTACAGAACAAGTCGTTTTTGCCACCATCTATAATCCTCTGGACCCCTCAGAAGAAATCGTTCCGACAGATCCTCCGGAAGAAGTACCAGAAAAAGTGAATGAACCACCTGCTGAAAAAAAAGAACCAGAAGAGCAACCAGCTCCTGAACCGGAAACGGTTCCGAAGAAAGAGCAGGAGCAATCCATATCTCCAGAAAGTAATTTTTTGGACAAACAGAAACACTTTGGACAACGAGTCATGCTAGAAGATGTTTTCGTATCGGATAGTTTAAAAGTGGATGTAGCACTCCCAGGAAATAATACGGATGGCGATGGGGATGATAAACCTTCGTATCTTGCCAGTCTCTGCTATTTATTTTCAGGAAACGTTCTTTATGGCCAAAAAAACAATGGAGGCTTGAAAACGCATGTTTGTGACATTTTTGAATAAAGCGGACAAACGAAAATTGGTCCTGTTACAATATTTGGAAAACGCCATCGCTCTTTCTGAAACGAAAGAAACCTTGATGGATCAATTGACCATGTCGGAATTTCTAATCAACAAAACCGTTCAAGAGTTGAATCTTGATTTTTATGAACTAGGGTTGAATGAGGAATTTGAGATCGTGACCGATGGGACGGTCATTAAACTCAATGCGTCCGGGCTGGCAACTTCCGATACGCTATTGACTTATTATTTGGATCAAGCGTTAAAATTTTCCATGTTGAAAGAATGTTTTTTTGAACAATTGTCTTCGCTATATGAATTTGCCACCAATCATTATTTGAGTCACAATCCTGTCTATAAAGAATTTAAACAGTTTAAACTGATTTTGAAGGAATACGACATTGATGTGACGAAAGAGTTTCAGCTGGTGGGGGAGGAAAGTGAAATCAGAGAATTTATTTTTCTCTTTTTTATGAAGGAATATTATTTGGATCATTCTCCCTTTCCAAAAGAGATCCTCGAAAAAGAAAAGTCTTTTGCGCGATTCAATGAGAGTAATTGGCTTAATCACGAACAGTCTGCTCGCATGCGAATTCGCAAGAAACACTATTTAGGCATTATTTTGTCCCGCATGGATAAAGGGCATTACATGCAAAATACGCTAGAAAATGATCTGATCATGCCGAAGCACTTGGTGATTATTGATGAGTTGAAAAGCTGGTTACAAGAGATTTTAGCCATCACAGATCAAGAAGTGCTAGAATGTGAGGCACGGGATATTTTACGCTTTTTGATCGTTGAAGGGTGGTTGATCGACAATAACAGCTACATTGATCAAGAACAAACCTATATTCAGCAATTAAACACGGATTTTATTCAATCGGTCCAACAGCAGTTCTCATTAACGGCTGAAACATTGACACTCCTTCAGACCGAGACGACCACGATCCATTACCAGCTCTTATCGTTTTCCTTTAGTTCCCGCTATGAATACCAATATATGGATGTGACGTATTTTCTTGAGACGTACCCCGAATATGCAGCCTTTTGTCGCAACTATTTAGAAGAAAACCGCAATCGCCCAATCTTATGGAACAACAAGGAATTTTTGTTTTTCAGATACCTGATTTTATTAGTTTCTACGATTCCTTTAAAAGAGATTTTGGTTCCCTTGTATGTCTGCGTTGATTTTTCTTTTGGTGATTCTTATAATCAGATGATCCAAAAGAATATCGAAAAAATTCTCGATTTGAATGTGCAATTCCAGAGTTACCCAGATGATCATACGCATTTGATTCTTTCAAACCTCCCCTTTTATGGTGCCTTAGGAATCGACCATATCTTATGGTTGGCCCCTCCTAGACCTATTGATTGGGCCAATTTCACAGAAAAAGTCAGCGCGATCCGCAGGGAACAGTTTCAAAACAAAATGGCACAATAAGCATCTCGCCGTTTTAATAATAAAGCGTCGTCTGTCCTCTAAAGGAGGCAGGCGTTTTTTTTTGCAGAGAATCACATTGCCAAAAGAACAATCATGAATCGGTCTTCTTTGTAATGTATCACTTATTGGTTGTGAAAAAGGAACATTTGATAGGATTTTTTTTTGCTAGAAAATTTGGTATGATAGAAAGAGAAGAAAAAGAGGTGCTCTATGATGGATGGGAAACAAACGAAGGCTGTGATTGGCCAGACATTGATCACCCTTTGTGAGACCAAAGAAGTGAATAAGATCAGCGTGCAGGAGATCGCCGAAAAAGCGCAGGTCAATCGGCAGACGTTTTACTATCATTTTCCTGATAAGAAAGCCTTGATCCAATGGATCTATCGGCAAGATGCGCTGATTTTTTTGACGACTGAAGATGTCGCCCTTGATAATTGGGAAGAGGCCGCCTTACGCATGCTGAAAGCAATGAAACAAGCGCCGGCCTTTTACCGCAAATCACTGGCTTATGACCGCGAGATCTTAATGAACGGTTTTTTACAGATCACAGAACCGCTTTTTCAGCGCTTGTTCTTGGAGGTTGATCAAGAGCAGCAATTGACGAAACAAGACATTCTATTCTATAGCCGGTTCTTTTCCTACGGCTGCGGAGGCATTTTGGAAAATTGGATTCACAACGACTTTCCAGAGACGCCATTAGAGATTGCAACGCAATTGTTTCGTTTGGCGAAGGATGTAGAATTTTTTGGCCACCAAATCTATGAAAAAGAGGAGCAGTGAGCGATGACGAAAGTTTTATTTGTTTGTTTAGGTAATATCTGCCGTTCCCCCATGGCAGAAGCCATTTATAGAGCAGAAATAGCAAAACGCAAATTGGATTGGCAGATCGATTCGGCAGCGACTAGCTCTTGGGAAGTCGGACACTCAGCTCATCCAGGAACTCAGAAAAAGCTCCGTCAAGTAGGTTTATCAAGCGAAGGTCTTATCTCCCGCCAGATCACAGAGGCAGATTTTACAAAATTTGATTGGATCATTGGCATGGATGAGAGCAATGTTGAAAACCTGCATGGGCTGGCACCGGCCAATACGACAGCCAAGATCCGTTCGTATATGAGTGTCGTTCCCGGCAAGGAGACTGAGGAAGTGCCAGATCCTTATTATACAGGGGATTTTGAAGAGACCTACCAACTGCTACAAGAAGGAATTCCTTATTGGCTAGAGAGTATTTCTTCGGAGAAATAAGACGTGTTCGCTTGTATTTTATCAAAAATTTGCTAAAATAGGATTATGAAATGCGAACGTATGTGTGGTTTTATAAACTGCTGTAACGCGCAGAAAGGAATGTCCAATGGAAAAGAAACCATCGCCCATTAAACAGTTGGGTAAACTCATTGTGATGACATCCACAACCTTGCTAGATACCTTTTTCAGTGATGATGCTGACAAGAAGAATCAGTCTGAAAAAGTGAAAGAGATCCAGCGAACGCTGCAAGAAGCAGCTGCTGCGAAGCATCTGGTGGTGTTGCAAGTAAAGACAGAGAAATTGGGTGGTTTTGAAACCGTTACCGGGTGGATCGTCGGTAAAACGGTAGCAAAAGAACAAGTTGTCTTGAAATTACAAAGTGACCGTCAGCAGCTGCGAATTATTCCCCTGAATCATGTGCTGAAAGTCAGCACCTTGAATACAAAACCCGGCTTGTAATCAAGCCTGTGCATAGCAAAAAAACCGCTGGGTCATTAGACATAGCGGTTTTTTTAATTGCTAATTAAGCGTGCTTGTTTTTGACTTCAGCGAGTCGCCAAGCAGTCATCATAGCGATCAGTTCATAAGGGATCGGTTGCGCAAAAGGGAACTGGACCGCACCTTTACTAGTCTTGTAGGGTTGTAGAGCCTCTTGGAAGGCCGTGATCGCAGAAGGCGTAGGATAAAAGCCGAGATGCTGTTTGGCGCAGGCAAAATGCACGATAGTTTCTTCCTGATGATAGGTGGGCATTTGGTAACTGATTTTTTCAACCGCTTCTGGCAAGACAGCCTTAATCGTTTGGCGGACAGTTCTTAAAATCACTTGTCGTTCTGCTGGAGCTGCTGCAATGTATTGGTCAACTGTCGTAATGTCTTTTGTCATGGGACACCTCCTGCCTTTAGTATACGGTAAACTCCGTAAGAAAAAAAGGAGCCTGTCAGTGGGTGGCTGACAGGCAAGGAGTAAAAATGAAAAGTGTTAGTTAGGGTTGTTTGTTGGGTTATGTATACTATACTGCCCAAATATGAATTTTTTGTGGAGAAAAGATTGGAAAGTGTTTAAGTTTACTACCTAAGAAAATACCCCAAAAAAGACCCGCCGGTGGGTGGCCGACGGGAAGGAGTTAAAAATGAAAAAGTGTTAGTTAGGGTTGTTTGTTGGTATACATAAAGTATACGAGATAAATATGAATATTCTGTGACAAATCTTTTCGGAAGTTCTTAAGAAACCGTAACGGTTTGATTACAAGGAAAGATTCTTTTCATCAAAACGATTTTTTAAGGTACGGTACAAATCAATGTATTGCCGATCATCTGCCGCATAATCCCAAATATAACTCATTTTTTCTGGTTTAAGCTTTTTCATCAATTGGTTGGAACTAACGATAACATCATAATTTTCTTGCTGATTCAGATCATAAGGCTCTGCTGCTACGAAGGTCAAGTCATGCAAGAATTGATTTAAACCTTGAACAACTAAGAAATTATCTTCTAAGGCAACCCCAACCCGTAGACGATTCGAGTAACGGATTTGATCATAAAATGGCAAGAGGGCATGAGTATACATCGTTGCCATCTGCTCTTGATTTTCATCATTGATATAATCTACTGCTGATTCTTCACGGTAGCTGGTCAAGAAATCGTCGATTTTTTGTTGTAACTGTTCTTCAGCAGATCCGCGATTGATCGATGGTGTCAGCAAGCGATAGATGTTAGGAAATGGCTGACGAAAAACATAGTTGCCGAAGGTCACATTAATCAAATTCCCCACAACTAATGGCTCGTCTAACAGGCCAGGTTGTGAAGCAAAAAATGTTGCTTTCATTTCTGCTAAAAGGTCTGCCACAAGCGGATAGACCGGATTTTGTTTGTTTGAGAAGAAATGGATCGTTTGTTGTAAGGCTTCTTCTTCCGGACTTAAATAGAATGGGAAGATTTGCGCCATCAAATAAATAAAGCCAGATTCACCTTTCAGTTGTTTGTCCGTCATTGAAACTTCAGGATCAACGACTTGCGTCAAACGCTCAAAATCGAAGTATGGATTATTTTTCATCAAGAAATTGTACCGTTTGTCGTATTTGGCAAAATTTTCTTTTTTGATTCGTAAAAGGATCAGGGCAGCAAAATACTTCAACTCTAGTCGACCAAGATAAGAGTGAGTCATTGGGAAGTATTCCGTGAAACGATCCACTACTTTTTCTGCTTCGCTTTCCGCGATTGCAAAAGGCCATTCAATGCCACGGGTACCTAACCAAATAATGTTGAATAAGGAGAGCCGCACAAGACGCTCATCGCCTACTAAGTTTGATTCAGTGTAAGTAAAGCGAAGCTGGAATTGTTTCAAATGTTTTTTTAGATGTTCAAATTTGCGAGACACCGTTGAACGACTGACATCGTATTTTGCACAAAAATCCGTGATCGTTGGATTGTCTTCATTCAGCATGTAAAGAACATATAAGAACGGAACGCTTTTATTCAATAAATAGAAGCGGTATTCATCGATCGTTACCGCGATATTCTGAGGCTGTAATTTACCGCCACGACCGAGTATCGACATATGATCCGGAGTCAACTCAGCTAGATCTTGGTCGATCTCAGTCAACTCGATAAAAGCTTGTTGGTAGCTCAACTCCATTTCCTTTGCCAATTGTGCGATTGGGTGGCTAGGATTTTGCAGAGTTAGCATACGCCGGAATATTTTAAATTTAATTAATGTTTGCGGGTCCATCATAAGTTCTTCATAAAACATAGGTATCCTCCTTTGTGGCTCTATTGTATCTTTTTTTTACGAAACTGTCAGTCTTTTTAATCAAAAAAATAGCCTACCTTTTAAAAAAAGGTAGGTTATTTTCGTCTTTTTAACTAATTTAGGCCGAAATAGGATCTTTTTTGAACCATGACCATAGCAAACCGATCAAAAATCCGATCGCCGCTGGTACGACCCACCCCATCCCGATTTGGAAGAAGGGCAGATAATCTGACGCAAAAGACAAGATTCCTTGCACGAAAGCGTTGTTGGTAATCAGTGCGGGACTTGCATTTAAGCCGTCGATGATTGCAGCGATCAACGTGAAATACGTCGTCATTCGATAGACACTGGCGCGATGGTTAAATAATGGACTGATGATCGCCAACAAAATCAAGGTGATCGCCAGTGGATAGATAAACATCAAGACTGGAATGGAGAATTCAATGATATTGGTCAAGCCAACGTTGGCGAAGATCGCTGGTAAGATACTTGTCAATGCGATAAAGAAACCGTAGCTTTGTTTTGGAAACAACCCAGCAAAGGTCTCAGAAAAGGCTGTGATCAAACCGATGGCGGTTTTTAAGCAGGCAGAGATGACGATCAATGCCAATAATAGACTGCCGATAGTGCCAAGGTAGTGGTTGGCGATTTGTGCCAAAGCGATCCCACCGTTTTCGCTGATGGGAAACTGGCCTAAACTTTTGGTTCCCATATAAGAAAGTAAGGTATAGATGATCCCCATCAACACGATACTGACAGAACCAGAAAGAATCGTATCTTTTGCGACTGTCGTAGGTTTCTCAACCCCCATATTGCGAATCGTTGAGACGATGATGATCCCAAATGCTAAGGATGCCAATGCATCAAGGGTATTGTAACCATTGGTGAAACCAGTGAAGAAGGCATCGTTTTGAAAGCTAGGATAGATCGGCGCATCGCTGATCGTTCCTAGGGGTTGCCAAAAGGCGAAAAATAGCAGAACACCTAGTAAGACCAGAAACAAGGGATTTAAAAACTTCCCGACATAATCAAGAATTTTGCTCGGTTTGCGTGAAAACCACCAGGCAGCTCCAAAAAATAGGGCAGAAAACAAGGCCAATAACCAAGTTTGCATATCTGATGAAACGTGGGGAGCGATCCCGATCTCATAAGAAGTAGTGGCCAAACGGGGCAGAGCAAAGAAAGGCCCAATCACTAAGTAAAGCAAAATCGTAAATATCATTGCATAGCGTCGATTGATCCGAGAAGCTAATTCAAAAACTCCGCTACTTTGGGATACCCCAATGGCGATTACTCCTAAAAACGGCAATCCGATTCCGGTCACTAAAAAGCCAAGATTGGCTAAGCCGACATTCGCACCAGCTTCTTGTCCCATGTGAACGGGGAAGATTAGATTTCCGGCACCAAAGAACAGACCGAAAAGCATTGATCCAACATACATATAATCCTTAAACTGTAACTTTTTTTCCATAAGTGAAAGCTCCTATAATTCCTTAGTTTTTAAAAAAATAACAAATTTTCCGACAAATAGCAATGTTTTTTTGTTATTTTTTGGTAAATTCTGACGATTCTGTTTCCCGTAATAAAAAAACACTTAGCATTGAATTCTTCCAAGCTTACTGAAAAAAGGATAAAAAGCTCGGAAGAAGAACACTAAGTGCTTCAAGACAGAGAATTAATTCAACACACGGGAAAGGAATTCTTTGGTGCGCTGCTCTTTTGGATGAATAAAGATATCTTCTGGTGTTCCTTGCTCGGCAATGACGCCTTGATCCATAAAGATGACCCGATCAGACACTTCTTTGGCAAAGCCCATTTCGTGGGTAACAATCACCATCGTCAAGCCAGTATGAGCTAAGGTATTCATGGTCTTCAACACTTCACCGACCATTTCTGGATCTAGCGCAGAAGTCGGCTCATCAAACAACATGACATCTGGATTCATCGATAAGGCACGGGCAATGGCTACCCGTTGTTTTTGTCCACCTGAAAGCTGGGAAGGCTTGGCATTGGCATATTGAGCCATACCGACTTGCTCCAGATTTTCTTTGGCAGTCGCTTCCGCTTCTTTGCGATCGCGTTTTAAAACAGTGACTTGTCCAGTCACGCAGTTTTCTAATACATTCATATTGTTGAACAAGTTAAAGGATTGGAAAACCATCCCTAGATGTGTCCGGTATTTCGGCAAGTCATAGCCTTTTTCTAGCACATTTTCACCTAAGTAGATGATTTGTCCACTGGTTGGTTTTTCTAATAAGTTGATGCAGCGAAGAAGTGTGGATTTTCCTGAACCAGAAGAACCGATGATCGTGACAACTTCTCCTTTATTAACAGACAAACTGATGTCTTTTAAGACTTCGTTGTCGCCAAAACTCTTTTTTAAATGGTCAATTTCAATGATTGCTGACATGTTCTTCCTCCTTATTCGTTCGGGTTGATGTCTTCTAATTTGACATACGCACTGGGACCATCCATTTTGCGTTCAACAAAGCGCAAGATCTGGGTAGCACTGATGGTCAAGACTAAGTAGATCACACCGATGATCGCAAATGTTTGGAAGTATTGGAAGTTCGTTCCAGCGGCTGATGTACCTTGGAAAAAGAGGTCCGCAACACTGATAACACTTAAGACGGCAGTATCTTTGATATTGATAATGATCTCATTCCCGGTAGCAGGTAAAATGTTGCGCATCACTTGCGGCAACACGACTTTGATCATGGTTTGCCAATGGGTCATGCCGATGGCTTGAGCTGCTTCAAATTGACCATCATCTACAGCAAAGATCCCCCCACGAACGATCTCAGACATGTAGGCACCGGTATTGATAGAAACGATCAGCACGGCTGCCAACGTTCGATTCATTGAGACGCCAAAAGCCAAAGCGGTTCCGTAGAAAATAACCATTGCTTGAACCATCATTGGGGTCCCGCGGAAAACTTCGATATAGATGGTTAGTAAGCCATTAACGATCCGTTGGAGGAAACGTCCTACTGGATTTTCTGAAAGTGGCAATGTTCGGAAGATACCTACTAAGAGACCAATGATCAATCCGATGATCGTTGAAAGGATTGCGATGAATAAGGTCAAACCAGCACCTCGCAAAAAGAGCATGCCGTAATCATCAATGATTTTTTTGAAATCAGCGATCAGACCTTGATCCGCTGTTTCTCCGCTGGCATCTGCAGGCTGATCCAAGACTGCTTGATCCATCAGGGAAACCCGTTCTTCTTCAGAGATTCCTGCAAGGATCTCATTGACTTTTTCCACATCCGGATCGCCTTTGCGCATCCCAACTGCTACTTGGACGTCTTCTGGATTGGTTTCAAAACCGGCCCCTTCATCGAACTCGACCATCTTCAAATCAGGATTTGCACCGACGGCAGTGACGCCTTCTGGTCGTTCACTGACGTAGCCATCAATGATTCCCGAAGCTAAAGCAACGCGCATGGAGGAGAAGTCTCGCATGGCTTGTTCTTTTTGGACCTCAGGGATTTGATCAATGACGGTATAATGGAAAGTATTCAGCTGAGCAGTGATTTTCGCTCCAGCAAGATCAGCGAGGCTTTTGGCATCGGCGTACTCGCCATCTTTACGAACCACTACCACCAAATCTGATTCATAGTAAGGATCGGTAAAATCGATTTGCTCGCGACGTTCGGCAGTTGGTGACATCCCGGCGATCACGGCATCAATAGTCCCCGCTTGTAAAGCTGGCGGCAGGCCGTCCCATTGGGTTTTAACGATCACTAATTCCTTGCCTAAGCCTTCAGCGATTCGTTTGGCGATCTGGACATCGTAACCGCCGGCAAATGCTGAGCCTTCTTCCCCAGAAATTGGCACGGCACCATTGGCGTCCGTGGTTTGCGTCCAGTTAAATGGCGCATAACCCGCCTCCATGCCGACACGGAATTGTTCTGCTGGTGTTTGGTCATCCGCTTGCACAGTTAAGGGCAGCTGAATGAGGGTTAGACAGAGGGCGAAGACCGCCCAGATCCAATTATTTTTTTTCATTTTTTCTCTTTCCTTTCACGAGTTGGACAAGCAGGTAAGGATGAAAAAGCAAAAAAACAGCCGTACTCCATGATTGGAAAACGGCTGTTGACAAGTCATCGTCGACAAACCTTTCACAAAACATAGCGCAACTTAGACAAGCTAAGACAGTCCGCAAATTGTTCATTTGCGGCCCAACAAAATCGATGCAAGCAAAACCGATCTTGTTTCGGCGATGTTCCCTAGCTCTGCTGTAAACGTGTTGCTTCACTCAGCAGGATTAATGAACCTCGCGACCTCTACCTAAATGTTAAAGGGTACTCGTATTTAATTTGATTCTTCTCAGAGTTTAGAAGAAAAGCACCCAAATGTCAATTCTTTTTAACAAAAAAAACGACCATTTCCCTATTTTTATCAAAGAGAAAGCGGATCGTTTTTACGAGTGTCTATTGGAACCCTTAAGCGACTTTCGCTTTTGGTTCACGGCCTAAAACAGCTTGGATGACTGTCAAACCAAGCAATAAGCCAAGTGCTAGATAGATGAGGCTTGAGTATTGTGTAACGCCCCAATCTTGTCCTAAGGTACGGTAAACCACAAGGACGATGGCTTGAATGATTGCTGTGATGACATTTAAAAAGCCAAATGCCCATAGATTGCCATTTTCTTTACGTGCTAAATAGAAGATAGAGAAATATAAGCTGACTGCCAACCAACCGAAACTGATAATGATCATTGCCCAATAAATAATAGCTGCTACCAATGTATTTCACCTCACTTTGATTCGTGACTAGTTTACCACGTTTTTTGTTCCTTGTCATGAAGGAATCTCTTTCTTTGTGAGGCAAAAAACAAAGCGCAAAAGCAGTAATGAAAAGATCGTCTGCTACATTTGTTATTGGTGGGTTTGCTGAAAAAGGGACGATTTTTCTAGATTGGTTCATTTTCAGCTGTGTATAATAGAAATAAACTGTTTTTTTGCAGAAAACTACGAGTTAAGAATCAATTAATAATTAGTTAATAGCTGATTTAGATCTACTTGCTAGAATGATCACAGAAGCAAGCAAGGAGGAAGTAAAAATGGAAAATGTTCTAACAATCAAAGGATTGAACAAACGTTACGGCAAACAGCAGGCGCTGCATGATGTCGATCTAACGATCGCGAAAGGAGATATTTATGGATTGGTGGGGAGAAATGGTGCTGGGAAGACGACCTTATTAAAAGCAATCGTTCAGTTGATCCAACCCACTGGTGGCAGTCTGCAGTTGTTTGGTGTCGAAGGCGGCAAAGCGTACACTCAGATGCTGAAACGCGTCGGCAACGTGATTGAGACTCCAGTCGCTTACGACCAATTGACCGCTAAACAAAATCTAAACTATTATTGCAAAATCAGCGGGGTGGTGGAACCTGATGCCGTTAGTAAGGCACTGTCGTTTGTTGGTTTAACCAATGTCGGCAACAAGAAATACCGTGATTTTTCTTTAGGGATGAAACAAAAACTGGGCTTAGCGATTGCTTTGTTGAATCAGCCAGATTTTCTAATTTTAGATGAACCGATCAATGGCTTGGATCCTGTCGCGATCGTTGAATTTCGGGAGCTGCTTTTACGATTGAATCAAGAACGTGGCATGACGATTTTGATCTCCAGCCATATTTTAGAAGAGCTGTACTTAGTGGCTACACGCTTTGGGGTCATTAGTGAGGGGCGTCTGATCAAAGAGATGACCAAACACGAATTCGATCTGATGGCGAAACGGTTTATTCAATTAGAAGTAGATGATGTAGCCACAGCTAGCCGCTTACTGGACAGTCAGCTGATTTCTGAATATAAAGTTGTCAGTGACCACAAAATTCATATTTATCAAGAGAATGTGTTGATTCGAGACCTGGTCCGTCAGCTGGTTTATGAAGGGATCGCTATTGATCGGATTTCTTTTGAAGGGGAAAATCTAGAGTCGTATTTCAAAGAGTTAGTAACAAGTGAAGGGGGAAAGTAAGATGTTGAATTTTATTCGAGCCGATTTGTATCGTTTATCAAGAAGTAAAAGTTTTTGGATCACAGAAGGAATTATTTTATTGTTGGTGATTTTATCCGTTGTTTCTAATGGTAGTGTGGGGGTTACTCTTGGGGATAGTACCCAAACATCAGGCGGCCTTACAGAAATGACTGGCTTTCTGGCGATCCAGACCAGTCTGTCTTCCATGTTGCTGTATTACTCCTTGCCATTGGTGATGCAGGTCTTAGGCAGTGAGTACACGAAAGGGACCATGAAGAATATCATTACCGTCGGTGTCTCTAAACCCGCTTATCTTTTTGGGAAATTCTTGGTATATGCGTTGGTACTGGTCTTACAGATCGTCGCGATTTGTGTGGTGAGCTTTGTAGCGGGAACGATTATTGGGGGGATTGGTTATAATGACCTTTCACAGATAGAAAACTTGTTGTATTATTTCGTTAGTTTTGTACTGATTTTATTAGCGACTTCCTCTTTTGCAGTGCTAGTTCTGTATTTAACCAAAAATACAGCAGTCAGCGTATTGGCGACGATTTTTATTCCGATGGCCTTTGCGATTGCCCGAATCTCTTTACCCGACTGGAAGTTTTTAGAATACTTGGACTTTCAAGGTGGGTTAGAGATGGTGACCATGACTAATTTCCAAACATGGGAAACAGTCCAACCCATTTTTCTTGGGAGTCTGATCAGTTTATTGCTTTGCCTCTTAGCTGCGCAACTGGTATTTAAGAGACAAGAATTGTAAGAGCAGAAAAACGCCCAACCGTATCGACTAGTGAAGGTCGAGCGATTGGGTGTTTTTTGTGTATAGCTATGAGTTAGTAGGATTCAACCGACTGCTGCCAAATCAAAGTCAAACGAAACGTCTCTTCGGTTGTATCCAATTGGAGCTTGCCGTCTAATGCATGAGTCAATGCCGCGATGATATACAGACCAAGTCCGGCTTGCTGTTTATGCCGCGAAAGGCCTTCCGTATAAAAGCGGTGGGTCAATTTTTCTGGGTACTGGATCGGTGCCTTCAGCTGATTTTCCTGTTGGAAAACAACGCGATCTCCTTGCTGATTCAAGCGGATCGCTCCGGTCTCACTGCCATGTTCCAGTAAATTGCCAAGGACATTTTGGAAAATTCGTTGCCAGCTTTTTTTATCCGAAATGATCATGATGTTGGGTTGGATCGTCACCGTTAACGGCAACTGTTGCGCTTCGAATGAAGGATAAAGCTGGAGTAGTTCTTCTTCCAATAAACGAGAAAGATCGAATTCTTCCAAAGTCAAAGCCAGTTGATTGTCTTTGAGACGCTGATAGGTCAATAACTGTTCCAGATGATTTTCGACTTTTTCTAGGTTGCTGCTGACTTTGTCCAGCAGCTGTAGTTGTTGCGGGGTGAGGGTCGTATCGGCTTGCAGCAGTTGTGTGTAGCCGCTGGCGACCGTTAAAGGTGTGCGCAAGTCGTGAGAGATATTTTGAATGGCTTGTTCCAACTGCTGGTTTTCTTGCAGCATTTGATAGTGTTGCTGCTTATTTTTTCTAAGTATCTGATTGTTTAGCAAGGCGATCGCTTTTAAAGCGGGGATGCGGGTCTGCAGATGGATCTCTTGATTTGTTTCGATTTCGCTGATTCTTGCTAATTGCTGGTGGTACTTTTTTAGATCATATAGTAAGAAAAACCAATAGCCCAACAATAACACAACGATCAAAGCGGCGAAAAACTGAAGTATATGCATGAGGTTCCTCCTTTTTAAGCTAGCTTGACGCCGATGCCCCAGACAGTATCAATATACGCTTCATCTGGATCGAGTGTTTTGATTTTGCTGCGTAAATGGCTGATATGGACATTGATCGTGTTTTCTTCACCGTAGTAAGGTTCTTGCCAAACCGCTTCATAGAGCATTTCTTTGGTATAAACTTTTTTGGGGTTGGCTAAGAGCAGGGAAAAAATCTCAAACTCCTTTTTCTTTAACTGAACCGTTGCCTCTCCTCGTTGCAGCTGAAACGAGTCAGGCAACAGTTGAATGTTTTTATACGAGTGGCTGCTGGCAACTGGAGGGGTTTGTTTATTTGTGCGCAATTGAACAATGATACGGGCTTTTAATTCTTCGACATTGAAGGGTTTGGTCAAGTAATCATTGGCACCCGCCAGCAAAAGGGTGGAAACATCGGCTGGTTCATCTAAGGCAGTCAAGATAATGACGGGGACCGTGGAGGTTTGGCGAATCTCTTGCAAGACTTGTGTCCCATCTTTACCGGGGAGCATTCGATCTAGCAAAATCAAGTCGAAAGCATCTTGCTGAAAAAGCAGCAGACCTTCCGTACCTGAATAGGCTTGCTGGACGGTATAGTCAGCTGCTAAAATAGTAGCCAACATTTCGCTGATCTCATTGTTGTCTTCGATAATCAAAATTTTCATTTGGTTTTCCCAGTCTCCTTGTATTTATTGCATCTATTATAAGCAATTCCGCACGAAAAAGCATTAGTTGCTTTTAAAAAAGAAAATGGCTGATTTTTCGCAAAAACGGTTCTTTTTCGGTTAGAATAAGAGAAAAGCCATAAAGGAAGTTAGAACGATGAAGGTATCTATTGAGCAAGCAATCGCAACGGTCACCGCCGCATCATCCGTGACCTTTTTGACGGGTGCCGGTGTTTCGACCCCATCGGGCATTCCTGATTACCGTTCCTTAAAAGGGGTCTATCAAGGACTGGCCCAGCCAGAGTATTTGTTAAGCCATGACTGTTTAGAAAACGAACCGGAAACATTTTATCAGTTCGTCAAGCACCTCTACCATCCTCAGGCCCAGCCGAACATCATTCATCAAAAAATGGCTGCGCTACAAGCGAAGAAAACCGTCTGGGTTGTTTCGCAAAACATCGATGGCTTGCATGAAAAAGCAGGCAGTCACCAAAGAATCGATTTTCACGGCTCCTTGTACAACTGTTATTGTCGAAAATGCGGCAATCCGGTACCTTGGCAAGCGTATTTGCAAGATTGGCACCATGCAGGATGTGGCGGTCAGGTCCGGCCAGCGATCGTGCTTTATGGGGAAGGGTTTACGGATGAAACCATTGAAGGAGCCATTCAAGCCGTTGCTCAAGCCGACCTGACGGTGGTCGTAGGGACTTCGCTGCAAGTCTATCCTTTTGCAGGGCTAGTCGATTACAGCCAGCAGGTGTTGGTCATCAATAAGGAACCATTGGCGATCCCGAATGAATATGGCATGTTGACAGCAGCAGCCGAAACGTTTTTCCAGAAAATTGAATGAAGGAGTTTATGATATGACACAACGTACCGAAAAAGAGAAAATGATTGCTGGCGAATTGTACTTTTCCCCAGATCCAGAATTGGTGGCAGATCGAAAGTATGCCCGTGAACAAATGAACCTGATCAACCAAGAAACTGATACAACAATCAAAGAGCAGTTACTAAAAGAAACTTTCGGCTCTGTGACTGGTCGAATCTATATCGAACCGAATGTCCGTTTTGATTATGGCTACAATATTTCTGTCGGCAAAAACTTCTATGCTAACTACGACTGTGTGCTATTAGATGTTTGTCCGATTACCTTTGGCGACAACTGTATGCTGGCACCCAATGTTCGGTTGTTTACGGCGACGCATCCATTACATCCGGTCAAACGAAACAGCGGCTTAGAATTAGGGGCACCAATCGTGATTGGCGATAACGCATGGATCGGTGGTGCGGCCACGATTTTGCCAGGGGTGCGCTTAGGTAACAATGTCGTGGTGGGGGCTGGCAGTGTCGTTACAAAATCATTCCCAGACAATGTTGTGCTAGCGGGAAATCCGGCACGGGTCATCAAGACGATCGACTTGGAAGAAGAAAACAATCAGCAAGATCCTTTGGCTGTTCAGCGGGCAGCGATCGATGACATTGATTGGCAACTCACGCATCTTTTGGAAAAACGTATGAGCACGGTCAACGAAATCGTGCAATTGAAGAAAAGCAGTCAACTGCCGGTATTAGATGAAAATCGTGAAGAGAAAGTGCTGGAAAACATTCGGCAGGCGATATCTAATCGAGCCTACGAAGAAACGATTTTGGCTATGTTTCAATCAATTATGAACCACTCAAAAACCTATCAAGAGAATCAATTGGAGGAATGAGTATGGATGGAGCAACACGGCGAGAAAATATTTTAGCGGCATTGAAGCAAGCGGACAAAGCGATCAGTGCCAGCAAACTGGCAGAATCCCTCGGAGTCAGCCGGCAAATCATCGTTGGGGACATTGCCTTATTGCGAGCAGCTGGTGAAGCAATTGTGGCTACGGCTCGCGGTTATCGGCTGCAAGCGCTGTTGGATGAGACGGGACATGTCAGTAAGCTAGCGGTGCAGCATCGGCCTGAACAAACGGAAGAAGAATTGCGAATCTTTGTCGCTTGTGGCGTGGAAGTGGTCGATGTCATCGTTGAGCATGAGATCTATGGAGAGATCACTGGCAATTTGCAGATCCAAACAGACCAAGACGTGACTGATTTCATCAACAAAACCAAACATGCAGAGGCCCGCTTGCTCTCAGATTTAACCAACGGGGTACACATGCATACGTTGCGCTACACCGATCCTGCGGCTCTGGAAAAAGCCAAACAACAGTTAGCAGAAAAAGGCATGCTCTATCAAAATTGAGGCGTAAACCATTCTGACAAGGACGCTATCGGCTGACTTGGGGAACACTTGATGAAAAAATTGTGATTTTTTGTTGACAAGACGTTCATTTTCCAGTAAAGTACAACTCAACAAGAATAATGAATCTGTTGAGAAGGAAAGTAACCGCGGATACTTTAAAGAGAGACTCTGGTTGGTGGAAAGAGTCAAGTCAGAAGCGATGAAAAATGGCCTTGGAGGATTGATTGTCGATAAGTAGGCAATCACGGATGCGCACTACCGTTACAAAGTGCACCAATCTCTAGCACGGCTAGACGTTGGGTTGAGGGAAGGGAAACCTTCTAATACAAAAGGTGGTAACACGAGTATTCGTCCTTTTACTAGCAAACGCTGGTAAAAGGACTTTTTTTATACCAAAAATCAAATAGCACCACACACGAAGAATTGGTAAGTACAAAAGCACGTTTTTTCAACAGAGAGCTTCGGTAGCTGAAAAGAAGCATCAAACGACTTTTAGAAAATGGCCAAGGAGTGATTCGTTCCGAGCAGTAGTTTGCAAGGCGACGACGGTAGCGACCGTTATCTGGCTAGAGTATGATCGTACTCGAAAAGGAGCTGTATGCGAGTGCAGCTTAAACTGAGGTGGTAACACGCAAAAAGGCGTCCTCAAACAAGTCACAGGTGACTTGTTTGAGGATGCCTTTTTTATTGAAAAAGACAAGAACTAGGGGGAAGACGATGATTTCATTAAAAGACATATCAGTAACATTCAATCAACCAAAGAAACCCGCGATCCAAGCGGTCAAAAACGTATCGATCGAGATCGACAAAGGGGACGTGTACGGCATCGTGGGTTACTCAGGCGCCGGGAAAAGTACACTCGTCCGTGTAATCAACTTATTGCAGCGACCAAGCAGCGGCAGCGTCGTCGTCAATGGCACGGAGCTGACCACGCTTTCGGCGAAAGCTCTGCGAGAAAAACGGAAAACGATCGGAATGATCTTTCAGCACTTCAACTTGATGGACAGTCGCAATGTTTTTGATAACGTGGATTTTTCCTTGAAATATGGGGGACGGTCCAAACAGGAACGTCATCAAAAAGTTACCGAGCTGCTGGCGCTTGTTGGATTGGAAGAAAAAGCCCAAGCGTTTCCTAGCCAACTATCTGGAGGACAAAAACAGCGGGTCGCCATCGCCAGAGCTTTGGCAAATGATCCAGAGATCTTGTTGTGTGATGAGGCAACTAGCGCCCTTGATCCGAAAACGACCTTACAGATATTGGCTTTGTTGAAAAAATTAAATCGGACTCTCGGTTTGACCATCGTGATCATTACCCATGAAATGCAGGTCGTCAAAGAAATCTGCAACAAAGTGGCAGTGATGGAAGACGGCGAAGTCATCGAGCAAGGCTCAAGCGTTCAGATTTTCAGCCAACCAGAAAAACCTTTGACCAAAGATTTCATCCGAACGGCGACACACATCGACCAAGCCTTAGAAACGATCCTTGGCAGTTCGAAATTTTCTTCCTTGGCACCGAACGAATGGCTGGTGGAGCTGTCCTATGTGGGGGATCAAACCAATGAACCACTGATCGCCCAATTGTACAGCCGCTACAAAGTGACCACCAATATTCTTTACGGCAACGTGGAGATCTTGCAAGAAGTGCCGATCGGCAGCTTAGTCGTTAGCTTATCCGGCGAATACCAACAGCGTAAACATGCCTTAGAATATTTGAAGTCTCAAGGGGTTTACACCAATATTTTAAAAGAAAATCATGCAGAACCATTAAACAATGTAATTAAAGGAGGATTTTAGATGGCTGCCTTATTAGAAAGATATTTTCCCAATGTTGTTGCGATCCAAGATGAATTTGTGACAGCAACGATCCAAACCTTGTATATGGTTTTTTGGACTTCTTTGATTGCGGGCATCTTAGGTATCTTGTTAGGGATCGTCTTGGTAGTGACTCGACCGAATGGGATTTTAGAAAATCGACCGCTCTTTGAATTTCTCGATAAAGTCATCAATGTAGTGCGCTCGATTCCCTTCATTATCTTATTGACGTTACTAGGAACCTTTACCCGATTTCTTGTTGGAACGACCATCGGCGAAACAGCAGCATTGGTTCCTCTGATTGCTGGGATCATTCCTTTCTTTGCTCGGCAGATCGAGATTGCCTTGCTAGAAGTTGACCCCGGTGTCGTGGAAGCAGCTGAAGCGATGGGCACCAGTCCTTTCGGTATCATTTTTCGGGTCTATTTGCCAGAAGGCGTGGCGGGAATTATTCGGGTCTCTGCATTGACCGTGATCAATGTGATCGGATTGACCGCCATGGCAGGAGCAGTCGGCGCTGGCGGTTTAGGCAACTTAGCCATCACCCGCGGGTACAACCGATTCCAGACCGATGTTACGATCATGGCGACCTTGATCATCTTAGTATTCGTTTTTATCAGTCAATTTGTCAGCAACCTACTCATTAAACGAGTATCACACTGACCACCACTTACGTACAAATAAAAAAACAAGCAAGTCTATGGAGGAAGAAAAAATGAAAAAATTCGTACAATCAATCGTCTTAGGGGCAGCATTATTATTTATTACAGGATGCGGAAACAATGGCAGTGCCGCAGCCAATGATCAAGAAGAAGTCACGGTGAAATTAGGGGTGATTGGTGCAGACACCGATGTCTGGGATGATGTCAAAGATCGTTTGAAAGACGAAGGCATCAATTTAGAATATGTCCAATTTTCTGATTACAACCAACCCAACGCAGCCTTGGCTGATGGTTCCATCGACCTCAATTCATTCCAACACCAATTTTTCTTGGACAACTATAATGAAGAATTTGGTACTGATCTCGTATCGATCGGCAATACAGTCAATGCGCCATTAGGTATTTATTCCGACAAAGTGACGGATGTCAACGACTTGGCTGAAGGCGCTAAAGTTGCGATCCCTAATGATGTGACCAATGGTGGTCGGGCATTGCTTTTGTTACAATCAGCTGGATTGATCAAAGTGGATGAAGCAGCCGGACAAACACCAACGGTCGCGGATATTACAGAAAACCGTTTGAACTTAGAAATTTCAGAACTTGATGCAGCGCAAACCGCTCGGGCACTTTCCGATGTCGATGTTTCGGTCATCAATAGCGGCGTGGCGGTAGATGCAGGATTTGTACCAACCGAAGATGCGATCTTTTTAGAGCCTGTTGATGAAACGGCCCGTCCTTACGTCAACATCATTGCCGCCCGTAAAGAAGATGAAGACAATGAAGTTTACCAAAAAGTGGTCGCTGCTTACCAAACAGAGGATACGAAAAAAGTCATCGAGGAAACGTCAAAAGGATCAAGTGTTCCTGCTTGGGAAACCTTTGGGGCAAAATAAGTACCACGTAATTTGATAAAAAATTGAAAAAACATATATAAAAAAGGAGAGATTTGATTATGACAACAGCAACTATTACAAAAGCAACGATTAAACCATTTATCCAAGAGCGTTTAGCCGCTTATCAAGCCTTGGCATTAGATATCCATAATCACCCAGAAGTCAGCAACTATGAGTTTTACTCAGCCGATGCCCTGATCGCCCAATTAGAAAAAGAAGGCTTTGCTGTCAAAAAGGATGTGGCAGGCCATCGCACCGGCTTTGATGCCCGCTATGTCAGTGGGAAACCTGGTCCGACGATTGCCTTTTTAGCCGAGTATGATGCGTTACCTGGCATCGGTCATGCCTGCGGACACAATCTCTTCGGGACTTATTCCGTCTTAGCTGCCAGTGCTCTACAACCTTTCATCGATGAGCTAGGCGGGGAGATTCGAGTCTATGGGACGCCAGGAGAAGAAGGTGGAGAAAATGGTTCCGCTAAAGGTAGTTTTGTCCGTGAAGGGTTCTTCAATGATATCGATGCCGCTCTTTGTGTCCATCCAGCCCATCGCTATGGCAAAACAACAGCGTCATTAGCCAATGATCCAGTGGATATCAAGTTCTATGGTCGAGCTTCCCATGCGGCAGCAGCACCAGAAAAAGGCATCAACGCGTTAGAAGCATTGTTGCAAGTCTTTAACGGGATCAATGGGTTGCGCCTGCATTTACCAAAAGACGTCAATATTCATGGTGTGATCACCGATGGCGGCGTGGCAGCCAATGTCGTGCCAGAATATGCAGCCGGTCGTTTTTATTTACGAGCAGCCAATCGAGCAACCTTGAATGATGTCTACGAGAAAGTCGAAAACATCGTCAAAGGAGCCGCTTTAGCCACGGGAGCGACCTATGAATTCGGCTTGTTCCAAAACTCCGTCGATGATGTGATCGTGACACCAAGTTTTGATGAGATTTTCTTCGCCCATGCCCAAGAAGCGGGCGTACCTGCCGATGAGATCGATACGGAAGCAAAAGCAAGTCTTGGTTCTTCTGATGTCGGCAATGTCAGTCAAGTGATCCCGACGATCCAACCCACCGTTTCGATTTCAGATGACTACATTGCGGGGCATTCGGAAGAATTCAAAGCCGCTGCTAAGAGTGAAAAAGGCTTGCAGTCGATCGCTATCGCGGCTGAACTTTTAGCCCTGACAGCGTTAGATCTTTTTGAGCAACCGGCGTTATTAGAAAAAATCAAAGCCGATCATCAAGAAAGTTTAGCGAAAGGCAATTAATGCCAAAATCGTGAAAGAAGATATCCAGAGGATACTCAATAATATAGAAGAAAAAAAGTCTCTGCCGCAAAATGTCGGTAGAGACTTTTTTTGTTAGTCGATGACTAAAATGCCTTCTTTTAATGAAAAAGGATTTTGCTGATTGATATGATCGTAGAACATGACCCCGTTTAAATGATCGATCTCATGCTGAACGACGATTGCAGGATAGTTCTTCAAACGAACTTTTTTCTTTTTGCCGTTAATGTCGTAATAGCTGATCGTGATCCGGGCATGGCGCACCACGTAGCCGGGCACTTCACGGTCCACGGACAGACAGCCCTCGCCTTCACCCAGACAAGCTTCTTGCACGGAATGACTTAAAATTTTGGGATTGTAAAGAACATCTTTAAAATCAGGTTCAGTTTTTTCTGGGTCGCTGCTAGGGACGAGGACCGCTGTGATTCGTTTTGAAATATCTAATTGAGGAGCTGCTAGACCAACGCCGCCTCTTAATTCAAGTTCTTCTGCCTTGACTGGGTCTTGGCTGTTTTCTAAAAAGGTCATCATTTCTTTTCCCAGTGCGATATCTTCTTCGCTTAAAGGAAAAGGTACTTCTTTTGCTACTTCACGCAAGGTTGGATTGCCTTCGCGAATAATATCATCCATTGTAATCATTGATGATGTGATTCCTCCTACTATGTAAAAATGACGAAAGCAAGTTTCGTTCCTAATAAAGTGTACCATAACTGTAGAAAGAAGGGCATAAGAAAGTTTAAAGGGTAAAGCTTTCTTATTAAATGAAACGATATTTCTATATTTGTGATTTAATTATGAAATATAGTTGCGAACGAGAAAAGAATCAGTTATAATGCTTTTATAGAAAACGGTATCACGAAAGTGACTCATCAAGTAGGCAAAGAAATGTTCGGCTTTTCTGTATTTATGAACGAAGACTTGACGGCAGCAGAACTTGAGCAGATGACTGCGATGGCATCAGGCTTTAAAGGGATTTTCACCTCCATGCACATACCAGAAGACGATCGCAGTACCTATCGGCAGCGTCTGACGGACTTGGGAGGTTTCGCAAAAGACCATCAGCTGTCTTTAATGGTAGATATTTCTGGAAACGCCTTAGCAGAAGCGGGCTTTTCCATCGACAAGCTGGCGGAACTAAGGGAGATCGGTGTCACTGGTTTACGAATGGATTATGCGATCGACAATCAGCAAATCGCCGCTTTTTCAAAGGAAATGACCATCAGTTTGAATGCCAGTACATTAACGGAAAAAGACATTCGAGAGCTGCAGGCGTATGGAGCCGATTTTACTCGATTGGAAGCTTGGCACAATTATTACCCTCGACCAGAAACGGGACTGGATGCTGACTGGTTTCAGGAGAAGAACCGCTGGTTGAAAGCACAAGGCTTTTTTGTCCAAGCCTTTGTTCCAGGAGATGCCAAGAAACGCGGACCGTTATTTCAAGGATTACCCACACTGGAAAGACACCGCAACTGGTCGCCGTTTGCCGCAGCGATCGATTTGTTGGCTACCGGTTCAGTTGATGCTGTTTACATTGGTGATGGGATGGTTTCTGCAAAAAGTGCGCAGCAGTTTGCGACGTATCTGCAAGAAGCGCGGATCGTTTTGCGGGTCAAAGATCTTGGTTCGACTTACTTTGAACACGTACTAGGGAATCACCAAAATCGTTACGATGAAGCTCGAGATGTCTTGCGTAGCGCCGATGCCCGTTTCAATGCCATTCCAGAAGTCAAACCTGAACTTAGTCAAGAGCGGCCAATGGGTGCTGTGACGATCGATAACCAAGAGTACTTGCGCTATATGGGAGAGATTCAAGTGTGCAAACGACCATTGCCTGCAGACCCCAAAGTCAACCTCGCCGCTCAGGTGATACCAGCCGATCTGCCTTTGATCCAACAAATCAAAGCAGGGATGCGATTTAAATTAGAAAGAGATGATTCCGATGAATAAAATCAATTTAGACAAATTAACGACCGAACGACGCAATAGCGAAACGAGCAATTTAGATGAAATGACGATTTTAGAAGCGTGTCAAAAAATGAACCAAGAAGATCAAAAAGTTCCCTATGCAGTGGAAAAAGAAATTCCTAGTATTGAAAAAGTCATTGAACAAACTATCGCTGCTTTTAAAAAAGGCGGACGCTTGATTTATCTTGGCGCTGGTACGAGTGGTCGATTAGGCGTCTTGGATGCGGCCGAATGTGTCCCAACCTTTGGGGTATCACCTGAGATGGTGGTTGGTCTGATCGCCGGTGGCGAAGAAGCGATGACGGTCGCTGTCGAAGGAGCAGAAGACTCCTTAACGCTAGGGAAACAAGACCTTGTCGATCTGAAGTTGAACCCAAATGACATGGTGATCGGGATCGCTGCCAGTGGTAGAACTCCTTACGTGATTGGGGCTCTTGATTACGCCAATGAGCTTGGTGCCACAACGGCTACGATCGCTTGTAACAAAGATGCGGAGATCTCTCAACATGCCAGCTTTCCAATTGAAGTCGATTGTGGCCCAGAGTTTCTGACGGGTTCGACTCGTTTAAAATCTGGGACGGCCCAAAAATTGATTTTGAATATGATCTCGACGTTATCGATGGTAGGGATCGGCAAAGTCTACAATAATTTGATGGTCGACGTGAAAGCGACCAACGAAAAATTGGTGGAACGCTCAAAACGGATCATCATGCAGGCAACTGAAGCTGATTATGAAACAGCCGCCGTGGCGTTTGAAGAAGCAGATCAGAATGTCAAATTGGCGATCGTGATGCTGTTGACGGATAGCACGAAAGACGAAGCACAAGCAAAACTTGCCACGGCACAAGGGTTTGTCAAAACGGCGTTAGGAGGAGAAAAGTAATGGCAAAAGAAACACTGACGGTAGAAGAGTTAGCGGAGAAGATTTTTCAAGAAGCCGGCGGAATGGACAACGTAGAAACAGTCAATCACTGTATGACTCGCGTACGAATGACCGTCCGCGACCACGACAAGGTCGATCAACAAGGGTTAAAAGAGATTCCCGGTGTGATGGGGGTCGTCAATGACGAGCAGCTGCAAGTCATTATCGGACCAGGGAAAGTCAACAAAGTAGCCAACGCAATGGTGGCAAAAGCCGGTGTTGATTTAGGGCAAGAGATCCCGCAACAAAAATCAGGCAAAGAGGCGTTATCAGAAAAAACGGCAGAAATGAAAGCAGCCCAAAAAGCCAAACAAAAATCATCACCATTGAAGTCGCTGCTGAAAGACATTTCAAATATCTTTGTTCCAATGATTCCAGCCTTCGTTGGTGCAGGACTCGTTGCAGGGATCGCCTCCGTTCTGACCAACATGATCACGGCTGGGCGATTAGATGGAGACACTTGGAATTATTATGTCATGATTTTAAACGTCCTCAGAAATGGGATGTTCACCTATTTAGCGATCTTTACTGGGGTCAATGCTGCGCAGGTCTTTAAAGCCAATCCAACCCTTGGTGGAGTGATCGGTTCGATCATCTTGCTGACAGGTATGAACCCAGAAGCCCCGATCCAAAACTTGTTCACTGGCGAAGCGTTAGCTGCCAACCAAGGGGGGATCATCGGTGTAATCTTCGCTGTATGGCTTTTGGCGAAATTAGAGGCAGCGCTGCATCGAGTGATTCCCGAAGCGATCGATATTATCGTGACCCCGACGTTGTGTTTGTTGATCATCGGTTTGACGGAGATTTTCTTGATCATGCCATTGGCAGGTCTGATCTCTGACAGCTTAGTCGGTTCGATCACTTGGGTCTTGAATGTGGGCGGTGCTTTTTCTGGGTTTGTCTTAGGAGCGGCCTTCCTACCAATGGTCATGTTTGGTTTGCATCAAATTTTGACCCCGATCCACATCCAAATGATCGAAGCAACAGGCAGCACGCAATTATTACCGATTTTAGCCATGGCTGGTGCCGGTCAAGTCGGAGCAGCTCTAGCCTTATGGGTACGACTACGTAAAGACAAAGAGCTTTCTGAAATGATTAAAGGTGCATTGCCAGTTGGGATCTTAGGCATCGGCGAACCATTGATCTACGGA
Organism: Danaus melanippus; assembly: GCA_010014825.2. Lineage (NCBI taxonomy): Eukaryota > Metazoa > Arthropoda > Insecta > Lepidoptera > Nymphalidae > Danaus > Danaus melanippus. The sequence continues at coordinate 20,572 of JAAAKD020075565.1, read as the reverse complement.
GTGACGTTGCCATTAGGTCGACCATTTATCACTGCTTGTATTGGTGGTGGGATCGGTGGTGCGGTCATTGGTGCTTTGACAAATATCGGCGCAACGGCGATTGGACCATCAGGGTTAGCTTTGATTCCATTGATTGCCAACGGCCGTTGGATGGGCTATATTTTCGGCTTGTTAGCAGGCTATGCTGGCGGCTTCGTTGCCACCTACTTCTTTGGGATTCCGAAAGATCGCTTAGAAGCAGTCAAAGAAAGCGAGGCAGAGGAGGCAAAATCAGCTGCAACCGTCACTTCAGTGCAATCGCAACCAAAAGAAACGAGTGAAACGGCGGCAAAGGAAACGGCAGCAAATTCATCAGCAACAATGATCGATACCCCCTTATACGCAGTAGCAACAGGCACGACAAAAGCGATCAGTGCATCAAGTGATCCGGTATTTTCGCAAAAAATGATGGGCGACGGGTATTTTGTCTTGCCAGACAATGGAGCGATCTTTGCACCAGCAGCAGGAACGATCACGACGATTTTTCCAACGAAACATGCATTGGGGATCAAGACTGCCAGCGGGCTAGAGATTTTGCTGCACATGGGGGTCGACACCGTCGAATTGCAAGGAGCACCTTTTGAGATCCTGGTGGAGGAAGGCCAAGCCGTGACACCAGCCACCCAAGTTGCCCAAGTCGATTTGGCGCAGTTGACAGCCAAAGGCAAAGCTACTGAGATGCTCGTGATTATCACCAATATGGACCAAGCAGCCAACGTTGAACTGTTACCGATCGCGGAAACAAAAGCAGGTCAAGCAGTCATGCATGTGGCAACGATAAAATAATGGTAAAACCTCTATCTGATAAAGATAGAGGTTTTTTTTAAGAAGTTACTAAATTGATTGCGGAAACGAGGTCTTTATGTTACAGTTTCGTTACAAAGGGAGAAATCCCATTCGAGGAGGCAATGACGATGAAAAAAATAATTTGGTTCGGACTAATGACGCTGGCATTTTCACCATTGATGGTTCATGCAGATGAAACGGCTACGAGTGGAAGTGACAATCCGGTTGCCGTTAGCGAGACGCTTTCATCAGAGGGGCAAACAGATAGTGAGCAGATCCAAAATTCTGCCCAAGAAAGTACAGCGGAAGACCAAGAAACGGATCAATCCGCTACTTCAGAAACTACAGCTGACGAGAATCAAGAGCCAGTCGATTCCGAAGCCGTTATTGCCTCGATCCAAGCAGAGACAGGGACGCAAAACGTCAATGAGATCAACACGTTAGCCGATGAACCTAGTTCGCTACGTAGTGCCTTAACTCAAGGGATCACTGAAGGCAGTGTGACCGCATTTACCCAAGAACAGTTGGACCAGTTGACAGATGAAGAATTGACCAATGGCAATCGCCTAGCACTACGTTATTCTAGTGATGCGATGGGCTTTGATATTGCTTACTTGGCAAAAATCATCGGTGCCTTGTTTGTTGATCAGACGTTATCCTGGGAAGCCATTGAGCCACAACTGGCTTTTGATGCGAATAGCTACGCCAGTTTTGCTGACTTGATTCCTGTCGTGGATCAGTTGCAGGAATATTTACGGGTCGTCTATCCAGCAGACGGAGTCTTTTTACATTTGAATCAAGCCGTTTCCAACGACTGGATGATTTCGATTTTAACCAACTTGAATCAGATGGAACAAGAGATGCAAGTCGATCCAGGTGCCTTTGTTCCAGGACGGATCTCTTATATCATTCAAGCGGCAAATGATTCCATGTATCTGCCTACAGGCACGCAAACGAGTACGACTGAAGAAGCGACCGCAACATCGACGACCGCTCAAGAAACAGCGACAACGACTTCTTCGAAAGAGGCCAACGCTACTGCCGATGGCGAAAAAACATTACCTAAAACCAATGAAGCGCCAAGCTATACCTTATTGATCGCAGGGATCATCCTGCTGATCGTTTTCTTGATTTTATGGCGCCGAAAGAAAAAATGAACGTTATTTATAATAGGCAGAATGAAAAAATAGCAACCTTCGTTTTCCATCAGGGAAACGAAGGTTTTTTGTTTTCAGAAATTTCATTTATGATTTCTTTTCAAATAACGCCTTTTATAAAAAGACCAGAATCAATTCCTTCATAAAAAAGTCAAATTTAAATTCTTGCATTCTCTGGTGAAGGGTGTATAATGACACAGTGTCATATGACATCGTGTCATATTGAGAGCTGTGATTTATTTTAATTAGAAAGGAGATGCTTGTGATGCCGACAGATACATTTTTTCACTTGCCGCCGGAAAAACAAAAGCGCATTTTAAATGCGGCGAAAAAAGAATTTTCCAGGCTGCCTTTGAAAGACGCCTCGATCGCCAACATCATCAAAGATGCCGAAATTCCTCGGGGGAGTTTTTACCAATACTTCGAAAACAAAGAAGATCTTTACTACTATTATTTCCATACGTTGAAAAAAAATAGTCAGCGAGACCTGCTGAAATCGATCCAACATGAAAATGGGGATCTATTTGCGGGGTTCGAATGGTACTTTTCACGGATGATCGCCGAGGTTTTTAAAGGCAAAAATGCAAACTTTTACCGCAATTTATTTATGAGTATGGATTATCGTTCCTTCCATAAAGTCGTGCCAGAGATGCAGCACAAGATGCATCAAGAACACAAAGCCGATCGGCAGAAGCAGCAAGCCATCTTTTTGTCAGAGATCGACAAAGATTTATTGAAAGTCAAAGACGACCATGAGTTGAAAATGCTGATCCAGCTGCTGATGCATACCGTCTTTTCGACGATTGCCGAAGCCTATCGCCAATCAGCGTTTGATCCAGACTATGATCCTGCCGAAGCGATTGCTGATTTCAACAGTAAAGTCCGCTGGTTAAGAGAGGGCGCAAAAAAAGAAAGAGGGGAAACCTATGATTAAGCTGATAAAACGCGTATCCGTCATTTCCATCATCATGGCAGTGGTGTTTATGGTGATCCAAGTCGTTTCTGATTTGTATCTACCGACATTGACTTCCAATATTATCAACAATGGGGTGGCGACAGGCGACATTGATTACATTTGGAAAACCGGCTTTTACATGATCGGCTTTTCATTAATCAGTATCATCGCCGCTTTAGGAAATACGTATTTCGCAACAAGAGAATCACAAAAATTAGGACAAAAACTACGTTCGGACATTTACCAAAAAGTTGAGAATTTTTCTTCTCGTTCTTTCGATAAATTCGGGACCGCATCATTGATCACACGGACCACCAACGACGTCAACCAAATTCAAATGGTGACGCAAATGTTTTTACGTATGATGATCAATGCACCGATCACACTGATTGGGGCGAGTTTCTTGGCCTATCAAAAAGATGCCCAATTAACACGAATCTTTTTAGTCGTTATTCCTATCATGCTGGTATTGGTCGGCGGTATTATGTATTTTGCCGTTCCTTTATTCAAAAGTATGCAAAAGAAAACTGACCGTTTGAACTTAGTCTTTCGTGAAGGCTTGACGGGGGTCCGCGTTATTCGAGCATTTGATAAGACGGATTATGAAGCGAATCGCTTTGATGAAGCCAACAAAGATTACACCCACACCGCGATTAAAGTAAACACCATCGTGGCCTTGATGATGCCATTGATGACGTTGATCATGAGTGGGACGAACATTGCCATCACATGGTTTGGTGGTCATTATATTGCAGAAATGACCTTAGAAGTCGGGAACTTGATTGCGTTTATGACCTATGCAATGCAAATTTTGATCAGCTTTATGATGCTGTCCATGATCTTCGTGATGGTGCCAAGAGCCCAAGCATCGGCTGACCGGATCAACGAAGTCTTAAATGAAGAAGATGAAATTCTCGATCCAAAAACACCAGCGACATTGAGCTTACAAGGGGATCAAGCAACCTTGGCCTTTGACCATGTGGCGTATCGCTACCAAGGCGCTGAGAAATTGGCGTTGGAAGATATCGATTTTCAAGCAAAATCTGGTGATTTTGTTGCCATCATCGGTGGGACGGGCTCAGGGAAAACGACCTTAGTCAATCTCTTGCCTCGTTTGTACGATGTGGAATCTGGTGCAATCAAAATCAATGGGGTCAATATTGCAGAAGTCACCCAGCACAATCTACGAGAAGTCGTGGGCTTTGTTCCACAAAAAGCGGTACTGTTTTCCGGTACCATTCGTGAAAATATGAAATACGGAAAACCCGATGCGACAGACGAAGAAATCTGGCAAGCATTAGAGATCGCCCAAGCCAAAGATTTTGTCTCCGAACTGGCAGATGGCTTAGATAGCCGTGTAGAACAAGGCGGCGGCAACTTCTCTGGTGGACAACGTCAACGTTTAGCGATCGCTCGTGCGTTAGTGAAACAAGCAGATGTCTATGTCTTTGATGATTCCTTCTCCGCACTGGACTTCAAAACCGATGCCAACTTACGTGCAGCGCTGAAACGCGACATGCAAGACAGCATTATGGTCGTGGTTGCCCAACGGGTCAGCACCGTCATGGATGCCGATACGATTTTAGTATTGGATGAAGGACAACTCGTAGGAAAAGGAACCCATGAATCATTAATGGCAGACAATGAAACCTACCAAGAAATCGTTTCTTCACAATTGAGAGAGGAGGATCTTGCATGAGTGAAAAGAAAACAACAACACAACACCGTGGCGGACCAATGGGTGGCGGTCCGGGCCGTAACATCGGTGCCAAAGGACCAAAAGCCAAAAACTTTTTGGGAACGGTCAAACGGCTTTTCGGTTACATGTCGAAACGCTCTATCGCTATCATTGCCGTCTTCGTTTTAGCGATCGCAGCCGTGATCTTCCAAATCCAAACACCGAAAATTTTAGGGGAAGCGACCACTGAAATTTTTAAAGGTGTCATGATCGGTGCACAACAGATGCAAGCCGGCCAACAGGTGACAGAATTTCCTATCGATTTTGAGAAAGTTGGTCAAATCATTTTGATTGCGATCGGCATGTATGTGATTTCAGCCGTCTTCAACTTTCTACAACAGTTTATTATGACTCGTGTCTCGCAACGAACGGTTTATGAGCTGCGTCGTGACTTAGATGAAAAAATGAACCGCTTGCCGATCTCTTACTATGATACTCACTCAAATGGGGATATCATGTCACGGGCGATCAATGATATGGATAATATCGCAAGTACCTTGCAACAAAACTTAACCCAATTTATTACGAGTGTCGTGACCTTTATCAGGGTTTTGTGGATGATGCTGACGATCAGTTGGCAACTGACTTTGGTTGCTTTAGCAACGGTTCCTTTAAGCTTGATCGTCGTGATGATCGTCGCACCAAAATCGCAAAAATTCTTTGCGGCACAACAAAAAAGTTTAGGATTGCTCAATGACCAAGTCGAAGAAACTTACGGCGGTCACACAGTTGTCAAAACTTTCAACCATGAAGCCGCCGATCAAGTCGTTTTTGAAGAAGAAAATGACCGTCTGTATTCCGCTGGTTGGAAAGCCCAATTTATTTCAGCGATCATTATGCCCTTGATGAACTTCATTAAAAACTTAGGCTATGTCTTCGTGGCTGTCCTTGGTGGGATCAAAGTGGCGAATGGGAATATGACGTTAGGGGATGTGCAAGCATTCTTGCAATACACCAATCAATTCTCTCAACCGATCACTCAAATCGCTAGCTTGCTAAACACCATCCAATCAACCGTTGCATCTGCCGAACGGGTCTTTGAAGTCTTGGATGAAGAAGAAATGAATGATGAGCCTTCTGGTTTACCAGTGGAAGACAGTGAATACAAAGTTCGTTTCGATCATGTTCAATTTGGTTATGCCCCAGACAAATTATTGATGACCGATTTTAATCTGGATGTCAAAGCTGGTGAGATGGTGGCTATCGTAGGACCAACTGGCGCTGGGAAAACCACGCTGATCAATCTCTTGGAACGTTTCTATGATGTTTCTGGCGGCAGCATTCGTTACGATGGCAAAGATACTCGAGACTTGACTCGTGATGAGTTGCGTAGTAATATCTCGATGGTGCTGCAAGATACGTGGTTGTTTACCGGCTCCATCTATGACAACATTCATTATGGAAATGAAAAAGCGATCAAAGAACAAGTGATTGCTGCGGCGAAAGCTGCCCATGTGGATGATTTTGTTCGCAAATTGCCAGAAGGCTATGATACGGTCTTGAATGAAGAAGCCAGCAATATCTCCCAAGGTCAACGTCAGCTGATCACAATCGCTCGTGCCTTCTTAGCGGATCCAGATGTCTTGATTTTGGATGAGGCAACTTCTAGTGTCGATACGCGGACAGAGATTTTGATCCAAAAAGCAATGGGTCGTTTGTTAGAAAATCGGACCAGCTTTGTGGTTGCTCACCGTCTATCTACGATTCGTGATGCTGACAATATTATCGTGATGAATCACGGGTCTATTGTTGAGACTGGAAATCATGAAGAATTGATGGCACAAAACGGTTTCTATGCAGACCTGTATAACAGTCAATTTTCAGAAGAAGTGGCGTGATCCACTGTTTGTAATGAAAGAAATTCTTCCCCAAATGATAATAAACAGACCGCCAAAGGTTGACTGAAAGAAAGCAGTGATTGTCACTGCTTTCTTTTTTTTATGAATTTTTTCCGCTTTATTTTAAATATTTATTGCAATTAACTGGATTAAAATGTATATTAATACATAATTTCGAATAAACCAAGAGAAGGAGTGAAACCAATGAGTCATCTTTTTCCTAATTACAGCCGTTTGCCCATCGATATCCAGCAAGGCAGCGGCAGCTATGTCGTAGATTCGCAAGGTAACCAATATTTAGATTTAACAAGCGGTATCGGGGTCGTCAATCTTGGTTATGGACATCCCAAAGTGCAAGCTGCTTTGATGGCACAAGCAGAGCAGATTTGGCATGTGCCGAATTTGTATGATAGCCAGCTGCAAGAAGAAGTTGCCCAAAAGCTGACCCAAAATCAAAAGAACGCATCAGACGAGCCGTATCTGGCTTATTTTTGTAATAGCGGCGCTGAGGCGAACGAAGCTGCTTTAAAGCTGGCTCGCAAAGCGACGGGACGTAGTAAGGTTATTAGTTTTGAACAATCTTTCCATGGTCGGACTTTTGGCGCAATGTCTTTGACTGGGCAAAGCAGTATCCATGATGGGTTTGGACCGTTAGTACCAGAGATGGTTTATGTACCGTTTAATGATCTTGAGGCATTGCAAGCCGTTTTAGATGAACAGACGGCAGCCGTGTTTTTAGAATTGATCCAAGGCGAAGGCGGCGTGATCCCTGCTGAGGTGGCATGGGTCCAAGCGGTGGCAGCCCTTTGTCAGGAGCAGGGAGCACTGCTAGTGGTGGATGAGATCCAAACCGGGATGGGACGGACAGGAACACTGTTTGCTTTTGAAGGATATGGCATTGAACCTGATCTTTTTACCGTAGCAAAAGGGCTTGGTAACGGGATCCCTGTCGGAGCGATGCTAGGCAAAAGCCACTTGCAAACGGCTTTTGGACCCGGTAGTCACGGTTCGACCTTTGGTGGCAATAAATTAGCGATGGCCGCTGCTAGTGCCGTTTGTAGTGTGTTGCAAGAAGAGGACATTCAAGTCAATGTTCAATTGCGTCAGCAGCAGTTTTTCGACGGATTGCAAGGACTATCTAAGGTGCAGGCGATACGTGGGAAAGGACTGATGATCGGTATCGAATTAGCCGATTCGGAAAGCTTGCAATCCGTGTTGACCCAATTGCGGAACCAAGGCCTCCTTGCATTAAAGGCGGGTACCAAGGTTTTGCGCTTGCTCCCACCCTTAACGATCTCGCAAGAGGAAACGAAAGCAGCATTGGCGATTTTACAAGCGATCTTAGCATAATTGTATAAAAATAGATTTTTTGGACATTTTTTCTTATAAAAACCGAATAACAGCGAATTTATTTTGAATAGTTTTATAAATAATCATTGACAGAGCGATGGGAGTTTCTTATAATCTTAAGTAAATTCTTTTGAGGAGTGACGTGTTTGAAGGCAGCAATCGTTGGTGTAACAGGGTATACCGGAATTGAATTGATTCGTTTGATCCAGCAGCATCCCCAATTGGAGGTGGGCACCTTGCATAGTCATTCTATGCATGAAAATTCATCAGTTTTGTATCCTCATTTAATTGGACTGACAGAGCAGCTGATCGAACCTTTTGATGCAGAAAAAATCCAAAAGGAAAATCAACTCGTGTTTTTTGCGACTCCTGCTGGAATCAGCAAAGAACTCGCAGCGACTTTTGTCGCAAATGACTTTCCAGTGATTGACCTTTCTGGTGATCTGCGATTGAAGGATCGGGATAGCTATCAAAAATGGTATCACCAAGAAGCTGCACCTACCGAGTTGTTGGTACAAGCGACCTATTCGCTGCCTGAGTTTGCAACGACTCCTGGCAATTTGATCGCCAATCCAGGCTGTTATGCGACTGCTGCCATTTTAGCGGCTGCGCCGTTGGTTCAGCAAAAACTATTCAGCGGTACGTTGATTTTTGATGGCAAGTCGGGCTTGTCGGGTGCTGGTAAGAAATTGACCGACAGCAGTCACTTTGCAACCGCTGCGGATAACATGACGATGTATAAGCCAAATCAGCATCAGCATATTCCTGAGATCATGCAGCAGTTTCAGCAATGGGATCAGGCAATGCCGCCGATCCAATTTTCTACCAGCTTACTGCCTGTCAAAAGAGGGATCTTTATGACGCTTTATGCGCCTATCAAAGACGCGATTTCGCAAGAGGACATCTATGAGCAGTACGTAAAAACGTATCAAGACCATCCGTTTGTCCGAGTGCAACCGTTAGGAAAGCTGCCCGAGCTGCGGCAAGTGACGGGAACGAATTTTTGTGACATTGGCATAAGTTTCAATCCGCTGACCCAAGTGTTGACCGTTGTCGCAGTGATCGATAATTTAGGCAAAGGGGCTGCTGGCCAAGCGATCCAAAACTTCAATCGATGGGCAGGGATACCAGAAACGACCGGTCTTATGCAAGCTCCGTTATACCCATAAAATAGCCAACAGACACGTGAGGATCCTCGTGTCAGCCAGTGGACAATCCGCAAAAAGGTGGCAGTAGGAGGAAAGAAAATGAAAGAAATCGAAGGAACGATCGCAACCCCCAAAGGTTTTTTTGCCGACGGTCTGCATTGCGGTCTGAAGAAAGAGAAAGTCGATCTTGGTTGGATCGTCTCTGAAGTGCCAGCCAGTGCTGCGGCAGTCTTTACCACCAATCAAGTACAAGCGGCACCCATTCTCGTTACAAAGGAAAAAATGCAAGCAGGCAACTTGCAGGGCGTGATCGTCAATGCGGGCAATGCCAATGCTTGTACCGGGGAGCAAGGTTTAAAAGATGCACAAGAGATGGCAGAATTGGCAGCAGCCCAGCTACATACGAGTCCCGAAGCCTTTGCGGTAGCCTCCACCGGGATCATTGGTAAGAGCTTACCGATGGAAAAAATCACTGCAGGGATTCAGCAACTAAACAGGCAAGGGGATGCCCACCGATTTCAAAGAGCGATTTTGACGACGGATCTGACTGAAAAAAGCAGTGTCATCCAATCAACGATCGCTGACAAAACGGTGACTGTTGCGGGCTGTGCCAAAGGGTCTGGTATGATCCATCCCAATATGGCTACGATGCTGGCCTTTGTTACGACGGATGCGGCGATCGCTCCAGCACTCTTGCAAGTACTGCTGAAAGAATTGACCGACGTTACCTTCAATCAAATCACGGTCGATGGCGATACATCCACCAATGATATGGTGATAGTTTTAGCCAACGGGTTAGCCAAAAATCCAACGATCGAAGCCGATACGCCAGCTTATCAGGAGTTTAAAGGGATGCTCAAAGCAGTTCTGACCGCACTAGCCAAAGCAATTGCGAAGGATGGAGAAGGCGCCAGCAAATTGATCGAAGCTCACACGAGTGGAGCGGTGACGGATGAAGCAGCCCGAATGATCAGCAAAACCATCGTCGGTTCCCCGCTTGTCAAAACAGCCCTCTTTGGCAAAGACCCAAACTGGGGGCGTATCTTATGTGCAGTGGGTTATAGTGGGCAACCTATCGATCCAGCAACGGTATCGATCGCATTAGCCGACATTCCCGTCTTTGTCCAAGGGACGCCGGTAGCTTTTGACGAAACCATCATGCAAGAACAGTTGGCGGAAAATGAGGTCAAAGTCGCTGTCGAGCTGAAAGAAGGGGCAGGCGTTGGCACCGCTTGGGGCTGTGATCTGACGTATGATTATGTGAAAATCAACGCACTATACCACACCTAATACAAATCAGGTACTAGACAAAAAGGAGCGAGTAGATGGAAACGATCGTAGTAAAAATCGGCGGTGTCGCCTCAGACAATTTAACCCCGTCATTCTTTGAGACTATAGCAGATTGGCAAGCTGCGGGCAAAAAAGTGGTCATCGTCCATGGCGGCGGTCACTACATCTCAGAAATGATGGAGAAAATGGCGTTGACAGTCTCGATCAAAGACGGCCTGCGGGTGACCGATCCCCAGACGCTTGAAGTAACTAGAATGGTCCTTCTGGGACAAGTTCAACCGCTGATCACGACTGCTTTCCAGCAAGCCGGCTTCCATGCCGTAGGACTGAATGCCGGCTGTGATCAACTGATTCAAGGAGAAGTTATCGATGAGGAGAAATTAGGGCAAGTAGGGAAAGTTCAACAAATCAACGCTGCTTTCCTACAGCTCTTGACAGAGAAAAAACATGTTCCGATTTTGGCACCGCTAGGAATTACCCCAGAGGGTCAATGGCTGAACATCAATGCCGATGAAGTAGCGTGTCAGGTTGCTGCCAGCTTGCAAGCCGAAAAGCTGTATTTGTTGACGGATGTTCCTGCATCAAACAAGAAAGCAAGTGGTTATCAGTTGTTCCTTTTGAAGAGATCCCCCAACTGATCACCGAAGAAGTAGTCACAGGCGGCATGTTGCCCAAACTAAAAAGCGCCGAAAAAGCGTTGAAAGCAGGGGTCGCCTCTGTTTGTATCACGGATCGTGTCGACCGTTTGGGCACTCAGATCTTAGCTGCAACTCCAGCCGTAGCTGTTTGCGGTTAAAGCCTTTAGCGGCAATCCAACGCCTGTCTTCCCCTTGTAAGATTGCAAAATTCTGACTTTTCTGCGCTTTTCTTCTTGTTTTCTCCAAAAAAAGAATAAAAGAGGTAGGGATTTCATTTGCTAGAATTTCGTTTTATCAGTACAATGGGTACATATGTAAGTAGGGGGAGAAACAATGACAGATTTCTTATTGGGGAGCAGTACGAAGTTGCTGACTGTTGCAATTCGGGTAAAAGACCGCGATCAAGCGATTGCCTTTTATCGAGATGTACTTGGCTTTGAGCTGAAAAGAGAAGAAAATGAGTTGGCCATTTTTGGTCTAAAAGGATTAGATAGAGAAGTTTTATGGTTGGAAGAAAGCCCACGTGCCAACGATCATTTCGGTGAGATCAAAAAGATGCAGCGCATCGTCTTAGCTGTATCCTCACTAGAAGAAGCGGCAACTATCGCGAGCAATGCCCAACAAAAAGCGATTGCTTTCGAAGAAGCTCGTTATGAAGCGAATCAATTAGGCTTCCTGATAGCTGATCCAGAAGGGAACAAAATTGAAGTCTTATTTACAGCACCCGCAGGAACTGCGTTACCAAAAGACGAAGCAGAATTGATCAAAGCGGCACCTGCAAAAGCGGCTGGCTTATCAAAAGAGGCTCATTTTGGCAAGCTGTATTTAAACGTCAGTGATCTAGCCAAAGAGCAGCTTTTCTTAGAAGAAAGCTTAGGCTTGAAAACAAAAGAAGCCGAAACAAAGGAATTTATCCTCAATGATGGTGACTTCCAAGTTGGCTTGACTGAAGCACAAGGTGGTACGATCGACTTACCGAGCCATGAGGTGCTTGGCTTAGACTTCTTGAAAATCTCTATCAGTCAAGAAGATATCGATACATTGGAAAAACACTTGTCTGAGAAGAATCAAGCGTTTTTCATCGACAAAAAACGGAAATTATTGACGACCTACGATGCCATCGGTATCGAATGGTGGTTTATCGTTAAAAAATAATAGATTATGAAAGAAAAAGCAGAGAGGGCGATTCTCTGCTTTTTCTTTTTTTTTGTCAAAAAAAGAAACTTTTGTTTTTATTTCGCAAGAAAGAGTGTAAAAATCTGTTACATCGATTTGAAGACCAATCATTGAAAAAACGGTAGTTTATCTGTATTAGCAGAGCAGGTCCAATCTGTTTCTATTTTATTGTTTTGTTATTTAATGATTGGGTGGCTTATTTTAAAACTTAATATAAAAGCCATTATGATTCAAAAAAAGAAAACATTATATTGAATTATGGTTATTCTTAATTTATAATAAAAAAGAATCGAGATTCGATGGACTCTGGACGCAGAGGTTGTTTGTTGTTTTAATGTATGCGGTTTCTTTTGGTGATGAGCAGTAACGGGAAGACAAGGAGTAGATGTGATGAAAAAAAAGGGGATACAGCGGTATTTTGCTCAATGGGATCTACAGCTTATGGTGCTGCCGGCGATCTTACTGGTAGGTATCTTTAGTTATATCCCGATGTACGGGATTTTGATGGCGTTTCAACAGTACAATATTTTTGAGGGAATGGCAGGAAGCCCTTGGATCGGTTTTGACAATTTTCGTCGCTTTTTTAGTGAACCACGCTTTTGGGAAATCTTACGCAATACCATTATGATCAGTGTGTTAAAGATCGTCATTTGTTTCCCGGCACCGATTTTGCTGGCATTGATGCTTAACGAGGTCAAGAATGTTGCCTTCAAGCGTGTGGTGCAGACGATTACTTATCTCCCACACTTTTTATCATGGGTGATCGTGGCAGGGTTTACGATGTCGATTTTATCGATGGATAACGGTAGCTTAAATATTGCTTTGGAGAGTTTAAACCTGATCGATGAACCAATCAACTTTTTATCGATCCCCCGTTATTTCTGGACGATCATCGTTACGACAAATCTTTGGAAATCGATTGGCTTTGGCTCGATCGTCTATATGGCAGCCATTGCTGGGATCGATCCGCAGTTGTATGAAGCAGCATCCTTAGATGGTGCGACAAAATTTCAGCAAGTTTTTTTGATCACGTTGCCTTCGATCATTCCAATCATTACGATCTTCTTGATCTTAGAAATCGGCAACTTGTTGAATGCGGGCTTTGAAGATTTGCTTTTACTGGGGAGCAATCCAGCTCTTAGGAATGTGGCGGATGTCATTGATACCTATGTGTGTCGGGTAGGGATCAGCAATTCTCAATATTCATATGCAACAGCTGTTGGTTTGTTCAAAGCAGTCATTAGTGTCACGCTTTTGAGCGGAGCAAACTTTTTCGCACGCAAAGTCGGTCACAGTCTATGGTGAGTAGCAGAGGAGGAAATGAGCAATGAGGAAAAATTGGGGCGACCAAGCGATGCTGGTGTTCATCTATGCATTTTTGATAACGCTTGCATTTCTAACGTTTTATCCTTTCTGGAATTCGCTGGTGATTTCCTTTAATTCTGGTCGTGATACGGTAACTGGCGGCATCACTTTTTGGCCAAGAGAATTTACGTTGGAGAACTATCAAATCGTCTTTCAAGACCAGCGCTTGATGAATGCCTTTTTCATCAGTGTCTTGCGGACCGTGATCGGGACATTTTCATCAATCATGCTGACAGCGATGGCGGCTTATGGGATGTCAAAAAGAGAATTGATTGGTCGGAAATACATTACGATCTTCTTCATCCTCACGATGTTCTTCAGTGGCGGCTTGATCCCAACCTTTTTAGTGGTACGTTCACTAGGATTAATGGATTCTTTTTGGGTAATGATCATTCCTGGATTGATCAGTGTTTGGAATATGATCATCTTCCGAACGTTTTTCCAGCAATTACCGAAAGGGTTGGAAGATTCAGCGAAAATTGATGGTTGCGGGTATTGGGGGACATTTTTCCGGATCATTTTGCCACTATCAGGTCCAGTTATTGCCACACTCTCGCTGTTTACCGCAGTTGGACACTGGAATGATTGGTTTATGCCAAGTATCTACATCACTTCGGATCATCTGATTCCCTTGCAGACGTTTTTGCAGCGAGTCTTGAATTCGAACACGGTGAGTTCGCAAATGAGTCAAATCGATTCTGGCTCAGCTGCTCGTTTGGCAGATATGACTGGTGTTACCGGAAAATCCTTATCAATGGCAATTATGATGGTGGCGACTTTGCCGATCGTAATGGTTTATCCGTTTGTTCAAAAGTATTTTGTAAAAGGTGTTTTGATTGGTTCATTGAAAGATTAGCATAGCAGGTGGCCCCTTTTGATAGAAGGGGAGAGCAGTAAGAGTTGAAAGGGGATAAAAGAATGAAAGCAAGGCTATTAAAAGGAGTACTGTCAGTGACCGCAATGAGTCTTTTGCTGGCAGCTTGCGGCAACGAGTCCGGAACAAGAGAAAGTGATGCAGCGGCACCGAGCGAACGTGACAGCTCGGAAGTATTTGAGCTTGGTAGTGAACCGCTAGAAATCACGATGTTTGGTAATTATGATTGGTATACGATGGATCGCTGGGGAGATGATCCTGCAACTGCTGCTATCAAAGAGCTGACCAATGTGGATATCCGGGCGATCGACGGCGGCGGGAATGCGGCACAGCGGCTAAGTACAATGATCGCCGGTGATGATCTGCCTGATTTTATCTGGCTTGATCGTGGGTCAGATGTGGAACGGTTGCGAGAAGCGGGGGCCTTAGTACCGTTTGATGATTACTTGGATAAATACCCGAACTTGAAAGAATGGGCCGGCGAAGAAATCCTCAACATGTTGCGTTCAGAAGATGGTAAGCTTTATCAATTTCCAAACTGGTATAGCTCTGAGCCTTTTGGCAATGCGGGTTATGTCGTCAATAAAGAGATTCATGATGCTTTAGGAGCGCCAGAATTGAAAACAACCGATGATCTTTATGAGTATTTGAAAGAAGTTCAAACAGAGTTTCCTGATGTCATTCCATTTGAAACAGATGTCAGCGGACAAGGGATCAATGTCTTGTACTCTGCCTTTGCGGAAGGGCGTTCACCAGCAGATATCCGCATTCGGGCTGTCCCTCAAGGCGATGCTTTGACCTCGATCTTTGCCAATGAAAACTACGTAGAATCGATTGAATATGCGTCAAGATTGTACCGTGAGCGCTTAATGACCCAAGATACCTTAACGCAAGATGCAGATATGGTGGCAGAAAAAGTAACCAGCGGTCGCGTAGCAGTTTATGCTGCTGCCAGTCCATCGAATCATGCCCGCGATGCCCACTACATCTTGCAAGAGCAAAACCCAGATGCGGGGTATTTCTATATCGAACCAATTGCTAAACCAGGACTGGATCCTGACAATATCTTCCCAGGTTCCTATGAAATGCTAGGGTGGAATGTCAGTGTCATTACTAGAAATGCAGAAGACCCAGAAAAAGTCTTTGCCTTCTTAGATTGGTTAACAGGGCCATTGGGTCAGTCGATCCTGATGTTTGGACCAGAAGGGCAGTATTGGGATGGCTTCGATGAAGAAGGTTATACAAAGTTCACAGATGCCTACGCAGAAGATGCTGCCGGTGTTTCAGAAATCGAGCAAGCAACATCAAGTTTCCAATGGAACGGCAACTCCGCCTTTTTAGACAATACTAAAACAAAATTTGAATTAAATCTTCCCGAAGATCAAATGAACTGGGCAACGAAATGGCAGCATGTCATTACTTGGGACACGCAAAAAGATGACACAGAATTTGCGGCGATCAACCCGATGCCAGACTCACCAGAAGGAATTATTCAGCAACGGATCAATGATATTTTTGAAGAAGCCAATGCTTCAGCGATCTTTGCTGATAGCGATGAAGAAGTGCGAGCGATCTTTGCTGAGGCAGAAGAACAAGCGCAAGCAGCCGGTTATCAAGAATTGCTGGATTATCAAACTGCGAAATGGCAGCAAAATCTACAAAACTTAGCCCGCTAGAGGATAAATCAGCTGAGTAGAGAAAGGAGCCGGACTGATGGGAAATGAATGATGGTATCGTTGGTATGGTGCCAGTCAAGCGATAGCTAGTATGTTGCTTGTGAATGGCTACTGGTTACTGTTCAATCTGCCCGTTCTATTGCTAGCTTTGGGGCTGATTTTCCCCAGCTCTCCTCGTCAGTTTCTTTTCTCTTTGATTGGTTTGATCCTTAGTTTTCCTAGCATTCTTTTGCCAGCGACCTTTGCTTTATTTGGCGTCATGCGGCGCTGGTTGTACTATCAAGAAACACGACAGGCCATCGGAGGGACCTTTTGGCGGCTCTATCGGGAAAATTATCGGCGCAGTGTTGCCGCAGGCCTCTTTTTCGGTAGTCTCGCTTTGCTGCTGTTAGGTTCTTTTCGGCAAATCGATTCCTTTCAGCTCCCCTTATTGGCTGTCGGCTATTTGTTTTTAAGTATCATCTTGCTCCTGTGGTTACTGTATTTTATCTGCGACAGTGTGCATTTGGCGGCACCCTTGCGGACTGCGTTGATCAAAAGCTTTTTCATCATCTTTTGGGCACCGTTCCAGACGCTGATGTTGCTAGGAATGTTGAGTGGACTCGCTTTACTGCTTGTCTTGATCCATCCCTTACTCGCTGGATTGATCGTAGGGGGACTAGGCAGCCAATGTGCTTGTTACAGTTATTTGAGAATTATTCAAAAGGCGCAAGCAAAAGCTGCATCAGCCGATGAGTAATCTATGTAATACTGATTAGAAAAAAATCTGAAAACTATCCTTAATGGGTAGTTTTTTTCATTGGCGAAAAGTGCTAAAGTTAGAAGCAAGACAAGCCTGAAAGGAGCGAGTATGGAACGATGACAATGTACCCAGAAACAGTACAGCTCATACAAGAAAAAATGCCGACGGTTTTCCCAGGAGCGGTGCTGCGTTTTATCGCCGGTGAAACCCAAGAGACCCATGTATTCGGACAGGCAGCGCTTCTTCCTAAAACCGAACCTATGACAAAAGATCATTTGTTTGATTTAGCCTCATTGACGAAAGTCATTTGTACAACCACAGTCCTGCTAAGACTTTGGGATCAAGGGAAAATCGAGATGGAGGTACCGCTTACTCGTTGGTTGCCAGCGTTTAAAGACGATCGGGTAACGATCAAGCACTTGCTGACGCATACGGCAGCCATCAACACGTGGATTCCTCATCGAGACCAGTTGGGTGCTGCTGCCTTGCGTAAGGCGTATTTGCAGCTTGAAAGCAGTGATACGATCGGTCAAACGGTCAACTACACGGATACTGGTACGATTTTGCTGGGCTTTTTATTGGAGGAGCTGTATCAAAAACCAGTGACCGAGATTTTTCAAGAAGAAGTCTTGACGCCTTTAGGCATGAAGAACAGCGGCTTTCCGCCTTTTCCTCCTTCACAGCTGCCATTGATCGTGCCTACCCAGCAGCAGCCAGACGGCAGTATCCTTAGAGGAATCACCCATGACCCAAAAGCACGAGTGCTGGGGAACCATGCCGGCAACGCCGGGTTGTTTTCTACCGTGGATGATTTGACGCTGTTCGTTCAACTGTTACTGGCAAATGGTCAGCAGCAAGGGGCGCCGTTTTTCTCAGAAAAAGTGATGCAGGCGCTGGCTCAGAGGCAGACGCCTGAAAGCACAAAGCCCCGCACTTATGGCTGGGATTTATTGGGTGCGCCATACCAATTATTTCATACAGGCTATACAGGCACGTTTCTCGCAGTAGATATCCCTAACAAAAAAGCGTTTATTTTCTTATCGAATCGGGTCCATCCAGTGGATCATCGAGAAAGCTACTTGGGTCATCGCGACGAAATCCTGCAATGTTACTTAAAAGAATCTGCCGAATAAGCGGATTCATGCTATAATATGCACGAACAACTAGAGAGGGGAACAATTATGGAACCATTGTTTATGAAACCTGTTTTTCAAGAAAAAATTTGGGGCGGCAGTCGCCTGCATTCTGTTTTTGGTTTTGATTTACCGAGTGACAAAATCGGTGAAGATTGGGCGATCAGCGCGCATCCTCATGGGGTGAGCGTCATTGAAAATGGTCCGTTTAAAGGCAAAACATTGGCGGATCTTTGGCAAGACCATCAAGAACTGTTTGGACATTCAGACGAACCAGTCTTTCCATTATTAATTAAAATTCTAGATGCGGAAGATGATCTATCCGTTCAGGTCCATCCTGATGACACGTATGGGCTAGCTCATGAAGGGGAATTAGGGAAAACGGAATGCTGGTACATTATTGATGCCGAACCAGGTGCGGAAATCATTTATGGCCACCACGCACAAACCAAAGAAGAACTTGCGGAAATGATCGAAGCGGGTCGTTGGGATGATTTGTTAACAAAAGTCCCTGTGAAAAAAGGCGATTTCTTCTACGTGCCAAGTGGAACGATCCATGCCATTGGGAAAGGGATCATGATCTTAGAAACCCAACAAAGCTCGGATACGACTTATCGGGTGTACGACTATGATCGTACTGATGATCAAGGACAAACACGGGAGCTGCATATCCAACAATCAATCGATGTGACGACGATTCCTGCACGGACGCCAGAATTATCGATCCGTGAAGTCAAACAAGGACAATCAGCAGTCGTTACCTATCTTGAAACGCCATTTTTCAATGTGTATGAATGGGAAGTACGTGGAAAATTATCTTTGGCACAAAAGGCCGATTATACCTTGATGACCGTGATTGATGGGTATGGGCATTTGATGATCGACGGTCATTCCTATGAACTAAAAATGGGCACAAGCTGCATTTTGCCAAACCCGATCAAGAAATGGGAATTGGTTGGTGAAATGACTGTCATTGCCTCTGAACCTGGAAAAAAATAAAACGATCAGTAAGTGACGTGATTCGTACAAGCAAAACAGCACACGTTCCTGATTTTTCGTAAGGCTGAACGCGTTCAGCTGCCTGTCATCATTGGCGATTTTTCCGCTTTTGACTGACAGGTTTTTTCGTATGGACACTCACGATAGACGTCTGAGGAAGATTTGTTATAATGGCAGTAATGAAGGATAGGTGAAAAGAATGGTTTACTTAGATCATGCAGCAACGACACCGCTGCATCCAGAAGTGATCAAAGTGATGAGTGAAACGATGCAGACATTTTTTGGCAATCCATCAAGCATTCATCATTATGGTCGAGACGCCCACACCCAATTAGAATTGGCTCGTCAAGCGATCGCTCAGCAGCTAGGAGTCAAAGAACATGAGATCATTTTTAATAGTGGTGGTACCGAAAGTGATAATACAGCAATCATCGGTACAGCCCTTAGCAAACAAGCACAAGGCAAACATATCATTACGACCCAGATCGAACATCCGGCGGTCATTGAGAGTATGCGCTATTTAGAAGGCTTAGGCTTTGAGGTGACCTATTTGCCCGTAGATCAAAAGGGGCAATTGGCCGTCAGTGAAGTTGAGGCTGCCTTACGTCCCGATACGATTTTAGTATCCATAATGACGGCAAACAATGAAACGGGCAATTTGTTGCCGATTGCAGAAATTGGGGCCCTTTTACGGGAGCATCCCGCCGTTTTTCATACCGATGCTGTGCAAGCTTATGGCAAGATCCCGCTTGAAATCAATGAAAACAGCATTGATCTCCTAAGCATTTCGGCTCACAAAATCAACGGACCAAAAGGGATCGGCTTTTTGTATAAACGAGATGGCTTGTCGCTACCTTCGCTACTCCATGGTGGCGAACAAGAAGAAAAACGGCGAGCAGGGACGGAAAACTTGGCAGCCATCATGGGAATGGCCAAAGCAGCTTCTTTGCATACCCCCGAAGCGCAGCAAGCAGCGGCAGAACAATATCAAACGTTTGCCGATGTACTGATGGATACCTTAGCAGCACAAGGCGTCGATGTTCAGTTGAATGGTGATCCAGCACACAAATTGCCGCATATTTTGAATCTACGTTTCCCAGGTGTCAGCAGTGACTTGCTGCTGATGAAATTGGATTTAAAAGGGGCCGCCATCTCGACAGGCAGCGCTTGTACGGCGGGCAATGTGGAACCCTCCCATGTGCTCGAAGCGATGGTGGGCAAAGAGCATCCAGCTATCCGGGAATCGGTCAGAGTCAGCTTTGGCTATGGCAACACATTGGCGGAAATCGAAGCATTTGCTCAGCTATTAGCAGAAACTGTCTTAGCAACGAAAAAGTAGGAGAACAGCTAGCAATCTCGCTGAAAACTATTTATAATGAAAGAAATGATGTTAAAGAGGTGAAGAACATGGCATTTGAAACAACAGCAACCGTTTTAGGCGCAGCAACCCAATACCGCATTGCTCCTGAAGCAAAAAAATATACGTTGCGGGATAATGGCTTTACAGAAACGAACGGCGGCAACTTCCAATTGATTCGCGGCCTTGAAGCAACACCCCAAAGCAAAGAAGGCTTTAAATTAAAAATCACTGTTGCAAAAGATCTGCAAACCTTCAAGATGTCGATCACGACAGCCAATGGATTAAAAGCAGTCAATATTTTCAAAGAT